>ML779215.1:1116338-1133047 GCA_009831015.1 Picea engelmannii
TCAGACCATAATAGTCTTAAATATCTATTGGAGCAGAAGGATTTGAATGAAAGACAACAAAAATGGGTAAGAAAAATACAAGCCTACGACTTTGACATTGAATTCGTCAAAGGAAAGAACAATGCAGTGGCCGATGCATTATCTAGAAGGCCATCCATTTTTTCCATGTCCGGTATGTTAGTCGACTGGAAGGAACACTTGATAGTGTAATATGCAAAGGATCAATTCACTTGTCAATTGTTGGAGGGGAAAATACATGATGACAACTTCAGGGTCATAAATGACCTCATCTATTACAAAGGTCAGATCTTTTTAGTTCCTGGATCAACTCTCAAAGCTAAGATCCTGCATGCATGTCATAACTCACCAGTAGTGGGGCATCAGGGCATCAGTAAGACATACAGGAAAGTGAGAGAAAGGTTTTCATGGAAAGGCCTCAAGGAAGATGTGATGAATCATGTCAAAGAATGCACTACATGCCAAGAAAACAAGGATGAGCACACGCACCCTGTAGGACTGTTGCATCCCTTACCAATTCCAGAGCACAAGTGGGAAAGTATATCCATGGATTTCATCATCGGGTTTCCCAGAGCACAGGGGAAAGATTGAATTTTCGTGGTGGTAGACAGGTTGATGAAGTTTGCACACTTTTTTCCCATAGCCACAGACTTCAGTGCAGCACAGGTGGCTGAATTATTTTTCAGAGAGGTGTTCAGAATACACGGCCTACCCAAAACCATCATTAGTGACAGGGACAACAGATTCATGAGTACATTTTGGCAAGAGTTGTCCAGATTAGTGGGTACGACATTGACTCCTAGTACTAGCTATCACCCTCAGATGGATGGTTAGACTGAGATAGTCAAAAAATGGGTGGAAGGTTACCTCAGAAACTACGTAACAGGACAACAGAAAGCATGGGTTAGATGGTTACATTTGGGAGAATATTGCTACAACACCACACAACATATGTCCATTGGCATGTCACCCTTCATAGATTTATATAGCTATGATCCTTTATCATTTGTGGAGATTGCATTTGGTGATAGAAAGGCTCCAATGGTACAGGATTGGATACAGTAGAGCCAAGACATTCTCAGAGAATTGAAGGATCATTTACAGAGGGCGCAAAACTAGCAAAAGGTCTAAGAAGACAAGAACAGAGTTGATCGTACCTTTGAGGTTGGTGATTTAGTCTATTTGAGGTTGCAACCATACAGGAAGTACTCCATTAAAAGAAGGAGAGCGGAGAAACTGCAGCCACATTTATTTGGACCTTACAGAGTCAGCAGGAGGATAGGGGCAGTAGCTTATGAGCTGGAGCTTCCATAGGGTAGAAAAATTCACAACGTCTTCCATGTCTTGTGCCTTAAGAAAGCCCTCGGTCAACATGTCAGGCCTATTGAGGCATTACCTCCCATGGATGAGGAGGGACAACTTGTTTTGATTCCAGAGGAGGTGTTAGAAGTCCGAGAGAAGAGGCTCTGAAACTGAAGAATCAAGGAGTATCTAATCAGGTGGAAGGATTTACCCATTGAGGATGCCACTTGGGAGTAGGAGCACGTGGTTAGAGAATCAGGTTTGGAATTGCTTGAGGACAAGCAATTTCAAGTAGGGGAGACTATAATGTCCCCCACCTCTTAGAGAGGTAATGAGGAGACTCAGTGGCCTGGGCACCCCCACTAGGTCATAGTCTCACATTGAAGGGGGGAAAAGTCAAGAAGTTAAAAGTTATATTTTTAAGTTGAATTAAGAAAGGAAAGGGAAAGGAGTAAAAGATAACTCAACAGAAGAATAGAATATTAACCCTGGGATTTAACCTAACTCAATAGAGAATTAGAAGGAAAAGTATAAGTAAGAGGCTGGGGTGCACCTATTACTCATTCTGGTTTTGGATTATCATTTGCTATTTCTCTTGAGCATTTAGTTTGGGGGTTTTGTTGTACAAACCCTTGTGAGCAACTCAGTGGTGAAATATCCCCTCACCTTGTTCCACAGCTTGGTCTCGGGGATGAAAGACTCCTCCACACCATTCTAGTCTTAGGGCCAGTTTATCGAGGGAGGTTCGATCCAGCTTATCCTGAGGGCCTAGGGGCATTCCGACAGTTCGGTTTTGTTTGCAGGGGTAGGACCATCAATTTGAGGGATTTTCTGGAGGGTTATCATCATCCTATATTTGTCTGCAGATTGGGACGTCATGGAGCCATAGGGGACGTCCTGTGATTCAGTAAAACTCAGATCTAGGAAGATCTGCTTGAGATCTAAGCCTGAAACTTCTCCCACGAGATTCTCATAGCCCAATTTATATTCTTGGAGAGTTTTAGAGAATTTGGAGGCCTCCTTCATCAGGGCCGAACCAACTAGGGTTTCATTCATCCAGTGGGGCACACCATTAAGTGAAGAATTCATATCTACGGGGTTTGAGAGTGGATTTGGGAATTTGGACATCTGGGTTTTCCTTACAGTTGCTCGATCTATCATTTGGCATATTTCTCGGGATGATTGGACACTTTTGGTAGCAGGGAAAAATTATTCAGGGCTTCAACATTCTTGCAGGACGTGGCACTTTCCAGCTTGGAGGTTGAGCATTAGTGCGGCTCAGATCTGCTTGATTTAGTCTTCATTGTATATCTAGCCTTTGGAGGCTTGTTTTGTATTGTCCGGAGCATTTTGTAGCAGCTCATATCTATTTATTGTACGACCATATGAGGTTTATGCCAGATCGGCCATCTATTGTATTGATCTTACATTGCTCATGATAAAAAGGTCAGATCTTTGCTTGTGCTTCTACATCTTGAATATATTGTGATCTCCATGTGTTGATGAATCTTGTATGCACTTAATAACTCAATAAATTAGTAGTAGTTAGTGATTCCAAGAAAGAATTTGGCTTGGGATCATTACATACACTTACAAGGTTGTTTTGAATCCCTACATAACATCCAAGTTGATATTTTTTTTCACCCACATATTCCAGCTAGCTTATTTTAGAATTTTTCATGGTAGTACATCTTTTAGTACTTCCAGGTCCATTTTGGGGATCTAAACAAATTTTTCTTGGATTTCCACATTCAAACTATAGACAGAGTCATACGTTTATGGCATAATGCATAGTTCTCAAAAATATCTTTGCAACTAGCTATCACATTGCTATGGGATTGATCGGTAAATGCAAAGATAAACAGATCTCCCTAGATCCACCAAGATCTAGAACAAAACAGAACAGAATATGATGCTTTCCCTAAGTTCTAACCATTGGGTTTACTATTTAACAAGAGATGGGCAACATATCATTTAAATATCACTTCATCTTTCCATTTTCATCTTATATCCACTTCGGTGCTCCTATGATATTGAATCTACTAGGGAACACAAGCCAACCAAAGTGAAAGCAATATAATATACTCAGCGAGAACTTATGCATGTGATCAAGGAATCATATAATAAAACAAAACAAGTTTTATGGCAAAGAAACATATCACTACATTATATTAAAATGAAAGTGGAGATTACAACCAAAGCCTTGATGTTGCAAGGTCCTCTCTCGATGACTGTAATATCCCTAAGGCCGAACCCAATTGTATATGTAAATGAAAATGTACTTAATATGGTGAGTTGTTTTTATATCATTTTTGTATGCACATTTCATGGAATAGTGCACACATGTACTGCACAATAAAATGAAGAAGTGTGTACATTCCTAGATACTGCGCGCAACAACTTGAGCGTGCATGATTTGGAGGCTAGGGAGCCTTTTGTGCATATGTTGTGTTTTATAGGCTAGTGAGCCAGTTATTATAAACTAGGATGCTTATGTTTTGATTTGGCCGGAGAGCCTAGATGTTAAAGCCCAGTGCACCTGTTTTTGTATATGTCTCATAATTAATATGAAATACATCAATGTGCACAGACCGACCATGATAAAAGAGATGAGGGACTAAACTCCACTGGTTAGGGAAAGGGAGGGTCCTAAAAGTTAAGGAAAAGGGCTAAGCTAGGGAGCTTAAGCCAAAAAGGAATATTATATTAATATTTCTTAAATTATAAAGTATGGATAATTATTTTATCCTAAGTTCCAAAGTTGGGGACAAGTGGGCCAAAGTAGCTCCCAACACAACAAGTGTCAAGTTGGGGACATGCATACATATTGTTGGGACTTAGTTCATTTCCTATCATTTTGTTTTCATCATTCCTTCCATCATTCAATCATCCAGTCAATCATCCATGAGCATGGACACACCCATTGATATATCCTTTGTATCTTCATGACTGTACCTGAGCCTGTATCCATAACCATTTTGTGTTTGTGTAGCTGGTTATCTTGGGAGCTAGACTGAAGAAGTGGGTTGTCAGGCCCGTGGGATATTGAAGAGACGGGTTGTCAAGCCCATGAGAAATTCTCTGGGTGAGAGAATTGTTGGGGATTGATTTCCTGAAGGTGTTGAACTACAGCTGCAATTCTCTAAGACTTCCTATCCGACCTATTGTTGAAGCCCTAGAAGGGAATCGGGGCAGCCAAAGGACTGTTGAGCAGAAAAGGGGCACACTTCCTAGGTTGAGACAAGCATGTGAGAATGAGGGACTATAGGTTGTTAGTTTGAGTTGGCACCTAAGACATATTTTTTCCTACTATCTATGAGCCTTTAGCTTGGTTAGGAATCCCTTTACCCAGGTGGAGTTTAGTCCAATATCAAGGGTGACTCACTGTTGAGAGTGATGAACAGTGTGGTCTAAGGCTAGGAAGTTCATGGGAGGTTTGCACATTGTTGGTGACATTCTTACCAAGATAAGTGCCAATTGTGTGTGATAAATTAGATGTTGCATTGTTATTTACATGTGTATTTTCATGGGTTTATCTTATGTATGGTTATGACTGTCTGTATATTGATGGGTATTTCCTGTATATGTTGCATGTATATGTTTATTGTTATTTCTTTGTGAATCTGTGTATTTATAGATGTATTTGTATATTTAGGTTTTATATCTAATTCTTCTGCAAGAGTTGTATGTGTGTATGTTTTAATTGGATGCAGTTCAAAAAATTTATGTGGCATAGATCAGTTGCATATTGGGTATGTTACAGTATGTTCCACAAAGAGAGAATAGTAAGAGTTCTCTAGTGTAGCATGGTCGAGGACATTACAAATTGGTATTAGAGCTTTCTTTTTCAATACTGAGCTTGCATGGGCTGAGAAAGTTGAGTTGAAGTGAAATGTCACAAAGTATTTATTTTGAAGTGGCCATATTTCAATTTGTAGAGCGTCCATGGTAAAAAGTAACAACAACTGGGCGGAATTAGCAAAAAGCCCCAATTTATGTTGTTGAATTCATGAGAAAATGAAGAAATTCGACCAAGTGATGAGGTATTATTGTTTTAATATATATTTTATCAAATTCGGATATCGAATGGGTCGAATTTGAAGTTACAGTGAATCCATGATAGATGGAGCAAGTTTAGTGGTTAAAATTCTCAATTCGCGAATTGATTTTGGATAAATTAGTTCCAGAAATGTCAACTTACAAAGATTTGTTGTTGCATAGGTTGACTTGGTGTTATCGGGGTGAAATTGAATGAATTTGGTAGTTGTAGAATGTCTATGGTGAATTGGGGAAAAAGTTAATCCAAAAGCCCCAATTTCTGTAGCGGAATTCATGAGGAATTGATGCGCATAAAAATGAATGTGCACAGGTGGGCACACTAAAAATGCATGGTGCGCAGTGAAAATCTTGTGATAGGTAAAATTCGGCACTGCGTGACAAGATATAAGTGTGTAGGTGTCCGTGATAAATTTTGGTGACGCACGGAAAAATGTTAGTGTGCAGGTGTGCACGCTAAATTTCGATGTTGTGCGGAAAAATGTTAGTGTGTAGGTGTGCACGCTAAATTTCAGTGCCGCGCGGAAAAATGTTAGTGTGCGGGTGTGCGCGCTAAATTTCTACGTCGCATGGAAAAATGTTGGTGTACATGACCGTGTGATAAATCTATCATTTCACAGTGTACACACACATCATAATGACATGGGCGGTGTGCGCAGTGTTGGTAGAGCACAAAGGAATTCCGTTGGTGCGCGTGCAATGTGGATATGTGTTGTCGTGCAATAGTTTACTGAATGATGCATGCAAAGTATTGGTGCATGGTGGGGCGTACTAAAATTTGGCATGGTACAACACTTCGAGTAAAATGAGAGTGGAATATCAGTGCATGGTACAAAAACTCTGCATGGTGGATATCGGTGCATGGTACAAAAACTGTGCATGGTGGTTATTGGTGCGCGACATAAAAGTAGTGCACGCAAGTTATTGGCGCGATAGAGAAGTGATACACAGTGGTTTTAAAGTGTGAAAAGCATGATTTACCTTGTGATCTTGGTGCACATGGTAAATATGGGTGTACATGTCTAACTTTGTGTGTGTGAAGTTGTTTGAAGGGTGAACAACAAAAAAAAACTAATGATTTCTGCGACGTTTTATATCATTTGAACGTCATCTTTTTGTAGCGTGTTTTTGAGGCCCTTAAGAGTGATTTAGGAACTCAAAATCCATGAGAAATTGGTGTACCAAAGGTACACTATGTCTCTACAACTCAAATAAAAGAGCTCTAAGAGATCTTTCTAATGATGTAAAATGTTCATCAAACAGAGCTTTTATGATAAAGTTAGAGATTAAACAATGGAGGGTAAATTGTAAGACCTAGCTAGCTTCAAAGAGCCATAACTTTCTTCTATGGAATCAAATTGAGGTGCACAAGAAGTCAATGGAAATATATTGAAACATAGAAGACATTCCAAATTTCAATTAAATTTCTAGGCATGTTAAAGGTGTTTAATATGGAAAATAAGGTACCTGTAGCATTCCAGACCAAAAACACAAATTGGCCTAGAATTTCAGCAAGTTGTAACTAGCAGCCCAGAACACAGAATGAGGTGAAACTTGGAAACAATGTTCATATTATGTATATGAAGAAACCCAATTGAGATCCTATGAAAATCCCAAACGAGTAGGTGCAAAAATTCATATTTACAACGCAGAGTTGTGCCAAGTTGAAAATTGAACATAAAAATTAATGGGCAAATTTCTAATAACCATCACTTTCTGCTCAAGACTCAGAATCGAGCATGGAAGTAGGTGTTGGAAAGGTGTTGGAAAGTGGAATATATTTATCCACCCAGAAAATTGATTTGTACATTCAATTTTTCAGGAAATCATAAGAAAAAGTTATGATGTATTATTGAACCAGAATGGTTCATATTTTCATGAAATTGTTGAAACAGTTAGCCTAGAAAAGTTTTCTTGGCTTCATATTTTGCAAAATTAACAAAAAATAGATCAACATAGATTCCATAGAAATGAAAGAGGCATAGGGGACTTAGAGTCAGGAGGATGAAATCAGAGGAATGGATGTCCATTTGGGCATTGAAGAAACAAACTACAATGGACATGGAGAAGAAAGGGATGAAAACATGAATATGGCAGAGACCATTAAAAAATTAAAAAAGGATGTCCAAATCCATAAATATGATAATGAAAGTCTTATGATATCCAAGGAGTAGCAGGATGAATTCAAAATGAAGTTATTACAGAGCTTGAACAAAGTAGAAAATAAATTGGATAAGGAGAGTGGCTCAAGAAAATCAGGAAGTCACAGGCCTTCTGATGAGAAAAGAAAACAAAGAAGTGTTAGTAGACATCACCATCACTACCCAAGGCATTCCAATAAGAGAGAAGATAGCAGCTCAAGTACATCCCCTGTTAGAAAGAAGAAGAGGTCTGGGGTGGATGAGCTACTAGGAGAAATGAACAAAATCAAACCTCCTACATTTGATGGTGAGCACAAGAAGAATGAAGATGCAGAGACATGGTTTTTGGGCATGAGAAAGTATTTTCAGTTGCATAATTATTCTTCTCATGCATAAGGTAGAATTGTTATCTATAAAATTGAGGGAAAGGCATCCATGTGGTGGGATCAACTTGTGCAAGTGAAACACATTAAAGAGAAAAGTGTTACTTGGAGGGAATTCAATAAGTATTTTGAGAAGAAATACTTGACTAAGAGATACTATGACAAGAAAATGAAAGAGTTCTTTGAACTCAAGCTTGGGAGTATGACCATAGATGAATATGAGAGAATAATTTTAGAACTATTGAAGTATGTCTCTTTCATCAAGGATGAGATAGTTAAGATTCAAAGGTATTTAAGTGGATTTTCATCAATCATTAGTGAAAAAATATAGTATGATGATCCCAAGACATTGGAGAAGACCATAAGTCAAGCTAAGTGCATTTATGATCAACGGAAAGCAAGGCCAACTTTCAGAAAATCTTGGAAAGACAAAAAGAAATTCAAGGTGGATTAGAGGAAGAAGGGATCTAAGACATCATTCTTCAAAAATAATCCACAGGGACAACAAACTCCTAGAGAGTATAGAACGATTGAGGCAGGAGGTCAAAGGCCAAGCCAACTACCTATTCAATGTTGGGGTTGTAAAGGAGATCACATGTACAGATATTGTCCTCACAGAGGTGAAAAAGGGGGAATTGTTCACAATTTACATCAAGCTGAAATAGTGGAGGACATGGGCAGAAATGTACCAAGGATCTATGCAGCCCTAGATAACAATCAAGCAGAGTATCAGTCACACATGATTGAAGTGGAAGGTATGATCAACAACCAAACCATTGTTATTTTAATTGATTAAGGAGCTAGTCATAGTTATATAGATCCTAATATGGTGGAAAGTTTTCATTTGCCAAGAAAAAAGCATGGAAAATCTTGGTTGGTGCAGTTGGCTACCGAAACCAAATGAAAAGTCAATGAGATGGTTAAGTCATGTTGTATGGACATGAATGGACTGAACACCAGGGAAGATTTGAACATCTTTCCATTAGGCTCCTATGATTGTCTAATTGGGATGGATTAGTTGGACCAACATCATGTTATGTTGGATTGTCATAACAAGGAATTTGCTTGCTTGGATGAAGAAGGGAATCTAAGGAGAGTGCAGGGAATTCCCAGGGCAGTAACCATCAGATAAATTTCAACATTGCAACTGAAGAGATGTTACAAAAAAAGGTGTCATATATTTGTAGATCATATGGAAGAGACACCTAAAGATAAGGTGAAAAATCTAGAAGATCATATAGTCCTGGAAAAATTTGAAGATGTGTTCAAGGAGGTACGAGGACTACCCCCAAAGAGAGATATTGATTTCTCTATAAATTTAATGCATGGAGCAGATCCCGTGTCGAAGACTCGTTACATAATGAGTACACTAGAGTTGAAGGAGTTGCAAGTGAAACTTGAAGAACTTATGAAGAGGGGTATATATGCCCAAGTGTGTCACCTTGGGGTGCCCTAGTCTTGTTTGTGAAGGACAAAGATGGAACATTAAGATTGTGCATTTATTTCAGACAATTGAATAAAGTGACTGTTAATAACAAGTATCCTCTGCCAAGGATTGATGATGTTTTTTATCAATTGAAGGATGCAAAGATATTTTCAAACATAGATCTCAGGTCAGGATACCATTAGGTAAGTATTAGAGAGGAAGATATTAGAAAGACTACCTTTAGGAAAAGGCATGGTCATTATGATTTCATAGTGGTGCCATTTGGGTTGTCAAATGCACAAGTTGTTTTCATGTGATTAATGAATGGTGTTTTTCGAGAATATTTAGACAGGTTTGTCATTGTCTTTTTGGATGATATTCTTATATATTCTAAGTCAGAAGAAGAGCATGAAAATAATTTGAGGATGGTGTTGCAAGTATTAAGGGAGCATCAGTTATATGCCAATTTGAGCAAGTGCTCATTTTATCAGAAGCAAATTCATTATTTGGGACATATCATTTCAAAGGATGGGATAGCAGTGGATCCTGAGAAGATATAATCCATTAGAGAATGGTCAGTGCCAAAGAATGTGACAGAGGTGAGATCATTCATGGGTCTTGTAGGCTACTACAAGATATTTATTGAAGGGTTTTAAAAGATTGCACACCCAATCACTTCCTTACAAAGAAAGGGTGTGAAGTTTCAGTGGACATTAGATTGTGAAAAGAGTTTCCAACACTTGAAATAATTATTAACAAGTGCTCCAATACTAAGGATTGCAAACCCAAATGAATACTTCATTGTATGCATAGATGCATGTAAAGAGGCACTTGGTGGAGTCCTCAGTCAAAATGGGTTTGTTATATGTTATGAATCAAGGAAGTTGAAGGAGCATGAAAGACACTATGCCACTCATGATTTGGATTTGGCAGCCATAGTGCATTCCTTGAGGAAATGGAGATACTACCTCATGGGGAAAATGTTTGAGCTGAGGACAGACCACAATGGTCTAAAATATTTATTTGATCAGCCAACTCTAAATGCTAGGCAAACCAAATGGTTAGAATTTCTAAGTGAATATGACTTTTGATATAAAGCATATCAAAGGAAAAGAGAATTAAGTGGTTAATGCACTCAGCATAAGAGTACATGAATTGCATGCTACAACCATTAGCATGTACCAATCAGATTTGAAATACAAAATTACAGAGGCTGCCAAATCAGATTTTCATTACAAGGAATTAGTGGCAAAATTACAGCAAGGTATTTTTCAGCAGAAAATTGAGGAATACAAGCTAGTTAATGATGAAATTCTCATGTACAGGGGCATAATTTATGTGCCAAAATATCAGGAATTGAAAAACCTGATATTGAGAGAAATGGATAATGTGCCTTATGATGGGAACCTAGGATATCAGAAAACTCTTGTAGTTGTCAAGAGCATATATTATTGGCCAGGCATGAAGAAAGAGGTTGTTGATTTTATTTCCAGATGTTTGGAATGTCAAAAATTAAAGGATGAGCATAGACACCCAGTTGGTTTTCTACAACCATTAACCATTCCTAAGTGGAAATGGGAAGTTTTAACAATGGATTTCATCACCAAACTTCCCAGAACAAACAAGCAACATGATTCTATCATGGTAGTGGTGGATAAGCTTACTAAAGTTGCCCATTTTATTCCATTTAAGCTCACTCACAAGGCAATGAACATTGTTTATGTTTATATGAATGAAATTGCTAGATTACATGGCATACCCAAGACAATTGTGTCTGACAGAGATCCAAAATTTACGTCAAAATTTTGGAAGGGATTATTTAATGGATTTGGAACAAATTTGAATTTTAGTACAACGTATCATCCAAAATCGGATGGACAAACAGAGAGGTTAAATCAAGTGATTGAAGATATGTTGAGGATGTCTGTGATGGATAAACCATCAAAATGGGAATACTATCTACACTTGGTAGAGTTTGCTTATAACAATGGGTACCAAGCATCTCTAGGGATGAGCCCATTTGAGGCATTGTATAGAAGAAAGTGCAACACACCAGTAAGTTGGGATAAATCAACAGACATAGTAGTGGTTGGAAAATATTTTCTCATGGAAATGGAGGAGAAAATGATTAAAATAAAAACAAAAATTAAAGGTTTCCCAAGACATGCATAAAATCTGTGTTTATAAGGGCATAAGTCACAGGGAATTTAAAGTGGGTGATCATGTATTTTTGAAAGTGAAGGCCAACAGAAGTTCCATGAAGTTGGGAAATTGTTCAAAGTTGGTAGCTTGCTATTGTGGGTTGTTTGAAATCCTAGAGAGGATTGGTCCAGTAGCTTATATGATTGCATTTCCTACATCTATGTATGTTCATAATGTATTCCATGTATCATTACTCAAGAATTATATACCAAATGCTAATCATGTTATTGATTGGAATGTGATTTAGGTGGAGAAAGAAGGCACTTTTCAAGTGCATCTGGTACGCATTCTAGACCAGAAAATCAAAAAGATCTGGAATTGCGCCATAGGGCTTGTAAAGGTCCAATGGACCTGGTACGATCATGAGGACACTACTTGGGAGAAAGAGGATGCAATGCGGGCAGAATACCCGCATCTTTTTGAGGATTTTTGAAAATCTTGTGTATATGTGTACATGATGAACTGAGGACAGTGCATAAACAAGGGGAGGGGATTGTAATATCCCTAAGGCTAAACCCAATTATAAATGTAAATGCAAATGTACTTAATCTGGTGAGATGTTTTGAGATCATTTTTGTATGCACATTTCATGGCATAGTGCACGCATGTACTGTGCAGTAAAATGAGGAAGTGTGCACATTCCTGGATACTGCACGCAACAACTTGAGTGCACATGATTTGGAGGCCAAGGGGCCTTTTGTGTATATTCTACATTTTATAGGCTGGTGAGCCATTTATTATAAGCTAGGATGCTTACGTTTTGATTAGGCCGGAGAGCTTAGATGTTAAAGACCAGTGCACCTATTTTTGTATATGTCTCATAATTAATATAAAATACATCGTTGCGTGAAGACCGACTATAACGAAAGAGATGGGGCACTAAAATCCACAGGGTAGGGAAAGGGAGGGGCCTAAAAGTTAAGGAAAAGGGATAATATAGGGAGCTTAAGACAAAAAGGATTATTATATTAATATTTCTTAAATCATAAAGTATGGATAATTATTTTATCCTAAGTTCCAAAGTTGGGGACAAGTGGGCCAAAGTAGCTCCCAACATGACAAGTGTCAAGTTGGGTACATTCATACATATTGTTGGGACTTAGTTCATTTTCTATCATTTTTTTTCCATCATTCAGTCATCGAGTCAATCATCCATGAGCATGCACACACCTATTGATCTATCCTTTGTATCTTCATGACTATACCTGAACCTGTATCCATAGCCATTTTGTGTTTGTGTAGTTGGTTAGCTTGGGATCTAGACTGAAGAAGCGGGTTGTCAGGCCTGTGGGATATTGAAGAGGTGGGTTGTCAGGCCCATGAGAAATTCTCCGGGTGAGAGAATTATTGGGGATTTATTTTCTGAAGGTGTTGAACTGTAACTACAGTGATCTGAGACTTCTTGTATGGCCTATTGTTGAAGCCCTAGAAGGGAAGTGGGGCAACCGAAGGAATTTTGAGCAGAGAAGGGGCACATTTCCTGGGCTGGGACAGGCATGTGGGGAATGAGGGACTGTTGGCTATTATTTTGAGTTGGCACCTGAGACAAAGTCTTTCCTGATGTCTATGAGTCTTTAGCCTGGTTAGGAATCCCTTTACCCGGGTGGAGTTTATTCTCATCTCGAGGGTGACTCACTGTTGAGAGTGATGAATATTGTGGTCTAAGGATGGGAGGTTCATGCAAGGTATTCATGTAGTTGGTAACATTCTTACCAGGATAAGTGCCAATTGTGTGATAAAATAGATGTAGCATTTTTGTTTACATGTGTATTTTCATGGGTTTATGTTATGTGTGGTTATGACTATATTTATATTTATGGGTATTTCCTTTATATTCTGCATGTGTATGTTTATTGTTATTTCCATGTGAATCTGTATATTATATATGTATTTGTATGTTTACATTTTACATATAATGCTTCTGCAAGAGTTCTGTGTGTGTATTTTTTAATTGCATTCAGTTCAAAAACTTTATGTGGCATAACTCAGTTGCATATTGGGTATGTTACAATCTGTTCCATAGAGAGAGAATAGTAAGAGTTCTTTGGCATAGCGTGGTCCTGTTGATGGACGAAATTGACCGTCCGTCAACTGGGAGAGTGGAACCGGTCCGGGGTTGTCTAAATAACCTAAGACATTTGGAATGGACCACCCTAACGAGTTTAACGGCTCTGTTGGCCGCTCTAAGGTCTCCTAAGAAAACCAAAGAGAAAAACTGATCTGAGCTAAGTAATCTAACTAAACTAATAAACAAATTAAACTATCTAAAACAATCTAAAAGAAACTAAATTAAATACAACTAATGAAACAAACTAAACTAACTAACTAACTAAAATAAAGGAAACTAGAAACTAATAAAGCAAAGAAAAGGAACTAATATACTAAATATAGACTATTCTAACTATTCTATCTACAAACTACAAATTACTCTTATAATAACTCAAATCAATTATCTAATTATCAGCTATAATATTTCTTATTCACAAATGTACACTATGAACAACCTACAGATTTGATTAAAACCTGCAAAACTCATGTATATTTTGCCCTAAGACAGCCAAGGATCTCTTTTGATTTTTTTTTTATATTTTATGAAGAAGAAACAAACATTACTGAAATTAAACAGTCTAATATATTTACTGAAATTAAACAATCTAATATAAATCTAATTAAACTTATATCTATATTAAACTACTTAATAAAAACAATAAACAGTGTACTAGTTGACCTGGAAACGCTCAAAGTCTGCCCTGCGTATGATAACTTCTAAGCTGGTTGGAGGAAGAAATTCACACCGTTTAGTCCTTAAGCTTCTCGTAAACGATCAGCTATGTTGCTCCTTGAATTTTTTTATAGGACAAACAAGACATAAAAGAAAATCATAACAATCTTATGATTATAAATCTCTGCAATAAGGGAAACCTATTATGCAGAAAACTTATATATAACAATTCGATTTATGAAGAAGACAAAGCTATCATTCACAAACTGAACTAACAATTGTTATGTCTTTTATCGATTTGGAAGAGACAAGATATTGATAAAAGTAATAAAATTATATCATTTGAATTTGATTTAGATAGCTAAAGTAATCATAAACCATAAACAAAGTGATATACAAAACATGAAACAAAATGTTGATATATTGAAAAGCAAAAGCTATGACAAAACATCAATTCTGCTCCAGTCTGTAACAGAACTCCATATCCTTGTTCTCCCACAACTGAGGATGAACATTATTATAAAAATCATAAGTATATATAGGTCTCTTCACAAGGTAAAACCTCCTTGTGGATAATATCAAATAGTTTTACACAATCTGGGAGATATCCCAAAATCACCTAAACTAAGCAAATAAAATGCAAGTGAAATCTGTGAAACATCCCCTAACTTCTCATCATATCTATTGCCAATTCGAATATACCTGCAATAGAACACAAATATCAAGTTAGAAAGATATTTCATTAAGAAAACAATGAAAAATTGACTCCACAGACTTAGCTACAGAATCATCTGATTCTGTAGCTAGTCAAAAATAGCATGCAGGATCAGATAACAATCAAATAAAATCAAATCTAATCATATTTTGATAATCCTCAAAAACGAATTACTAATAATTCAAGTGAAATTATCATTTAGATTAAACCATATCAGAATAAATGCAATCAAAACAGAGTAAGGAATGCTCTGCTTTTAGTCACCATAAAACATGGTCAAACTTTGACAAGCCTGTTTCGAATTAGACGAAATTAAGCAGTGAATCAAACCATATGAGATATGATATAATCGTAATCAATACAACCATAATCAAACATAATCGTATACAAGATATGATATGCTATAACATAACTGTAATCGATATCATAGAACATAACATATATGTTACAGCTGTAGCAAATTACATAGATTTCATGTCGTTTCAATCAATAGTAAAGATAGGCAGGCTGTATAGATTATGCATAAGATTCATTCTGTTGTAATAAAATATGGAAAGGCTATTATGATATACTCAAAATGAAACATGTGTAACAGTATTGACCATAAATCACCATCGATATCAATTGTTGGGTGTAACACAGTCAAAATCAAACAGCATTGATAACCATAACCTGGGCAACAATCAGATAAAATTGGGTCTGGGCCAATTATAGAACAATTCATCATCCTGGGCATGATCCTTTTGTTTTACAAGTCCATTCTTAACCGAATATCCATTGTTATTCCAATTCAAAAGATAACAGGGTTGATTTAATCAATGGGCCACAGCGAATTGACTGGTTGGGCTTCACATGACTATTACGATTTGTATCAATTCACGATTTGGAAAATATAAAATAAAACCCTTTTTTAAACATGATCCAAATCGTATCCGGGTTGGTGAAAGTCATATGTAAATAAAATTGTAACAGACAACCATTGTTTATGTGCATCATAACCAATTCGAATTAAAACGTAGATCGTGTTTCAAAATTTGAAATGCAAAACAACTTGCCTATAATAGATGCAACAGAGCATTCAATCGCAACTAATTTAAAACAATCAAATCCAGAATATGATTACTAGAATCAAAACCAAATCCAACTAAAACTTAAACGATAACAAAATTCGATTTACCAAAACAAATCATATATAGCAGTGCATGTTTATGTGACAGAGAAGGTCAATGATGTACACAGAGTTTATGAATGTGCCATATAAATGGGTGAAAGTTATACCAGCGTGGTTGCTGAGGCTATGCCAATTTCGAATTGACAATTGTTGTAGCCGACTCGGTATTCTTGAACAGAATTGAACCAATAGTTCACTACTTCTTGTCAGTGGGTTTCCCTTTGACATTCTGACTGGTGAGTTTTTCCACTTGGTCTTCCAAAGCATGGATTCTAGATTGCAACATCGGCATGTCTAGATAGTACCTCTCCAACCATAAACCACACTGATCGCATGGTGGAACGGCTAGTTGAGTAGAAGAGGGTTTCGATGAGTCACCGAGGGTTCCATGAGGTAGTTCAATGCCAGGAAAATTAGGATCATCCCGCAAACAAGGTGGTAAATTCTTGACAAAGTCATAAGGAGGTTTGTCACACAAGCCTTCTGAGTAAGGATACTCGTTTGCGAGAAAACGTTCAATCTCTGAATCAGAATCTTCACTGACCATGATAGGCTCAGGGTTGGCAGGGGTTC
>ML779215.1:1143355-1186194 GCA_009831015.1 Picea engelmannii
AACGAATTACTAATAATTCAAGTGAAATTATCATTTAGATTAAACCATATCAAAATAAATGCAATCAAAACAGAGTAAGGAATGCTCTGTTTTTAGTCACCATAAAACATGGTCAAACTTTGACAAGCCTGTTTCGAATTAGATGAAATTAAGCAGTGAATCAAACCATTTGAGATACGATATAATCGTAATCAACATAACCATAATCGAACAGAATCGTATACAAGATATGATATGCCATAACATAACTGTAATCGATATCATAGAACACAACATATATGTTACAACTGTAGCAAATTACATAGATTTCATGTCGTTTCAATCAATAGTAAAGATAGGCAGGTTGTATAGATTATGCATAAGATTCATTCTGTTGTAATCAAATATGGAAAGGCTGTTACGATATACTCAAAACGAAACATGCGTCACAGTATTGACCAGAAATCACCATCGATTTCAATTGCTGGGTGTAACACAGTCAAAATCGAACAACATTGATAACCATAACCTAGGCAACAATCAAATAAAATCGGGTATGGGCCAATTATAGAATAATTCATCATCCTGGGCATCATCATTTTGTTTTACAAGTCCATTCGTAACCGAATATCCATTTTTATTCCAATTCAAAAGATAACAGGGTCGATTTAATCAACGGGCCACAACGAATTGACTGGCTGGGCTTCACATGACTGTTACGATTTGTATCAATTCACGATTTGGAAAATATAAAACAAAACCCTTTTTTAAACATGATCCAAATCGTATCCGGGTTGGTCAAAGTCATATGTAAATAAAATTGTAACAGACAACCATCGTTTATGTGCATCATAACCAATTCGAATTAAAACATAGATTGTGTTTAAAAATTTGAAATGCAAAACAACTTGCCTATAATAGATGCAACAGAGCATTCAATCGCAACTAATTTAAAACAATCAAATCCAGAATATGATTACTAGAATCAAAACCAAATCCAACTAAAACTTAAACGATAGCAAAATTTGATTTACCAAAACAAATCATATACAGCAGTGCATGTTTATGTGACACAGCAGGTCAATGATGTACATAGAGTTTATGAATGTTCCATATAAATGGGTGAAAGTTATACCAGCGCGGTTGCTGAGGCTATGTCAATTTCGAATTGACAATTGTTGTAGCCAACTCGACTTTCTTGAACAAAATTGAACCAGTAGTTCGCTGCTTCTTGTCAGTGAGTTGCCCTTTGACATTCTGACCGGTGAGTTTTGCCACTTGGTCTTCCAAAGCATGGATTCTGGATTGCAACATCGACACGTCTAGGTAGTACCTCTCCAACCATAAACCACACTGATCGCATGGTGGAACAACTGGTTGAGCATAATAGGGTTTCGATGAGTCACCGATGGTTCCACGAGGTAGTTCAATGCCAGGAAAATTAGGATCATCTCGCAAACAAGGTGGTAAATTCTTGACAAAGTCATAAGGAGGTTTTTCACACAAGCCTTCTCAGTAAGGATACTCGTTTGTGAGAAAACGTTCAATCTCTGAATCAGAATCTTCACTGACCACGATAGGCTCAGGGTTGGCAGGGGTTCTAGGTTTATTTCTCACCATGCGAGAGATTAACCAAGCGTTTTTATTGCCTTTAGAATTAGCACCAGTTTTATCTTTAGTCTTTTTGGCTGTAGGTTTAGCAATTTCGACCTATTTGGTCACAGACATGGGCAAGTTCGTAGGTGGGTTGGGTAGAGGTTTGGGTAGCAAAACATTGTAAGACACAGGGGGGATAGGTTTTCTTTCGCTCACCACAGGTTTATCAACCTGTGGTGGGTTTGAGTCTTCAAATCTATTACAACTGAGAAAATCACCCCAACAGTCATGACGTAACTCCAACTCATAAACTATAATGATTTTAATCAACCCTAAATGGAAGAGACTGGTATCGACATGTCTGCGTTTATACCTTTTAGCCATCTTAAATAGACTTCTATGCAGATAGTGAGGCATATTGAGGTCGTAGCCTATAAAAACCATCAATAGACGAAGGTGAAACAGGAAAATGAACCCGTACCTGCCCTCACAAGTAATGAATTGCTTGATTATCATTAGCAGGTCATGCCAGCGTTGTTTCAACATTTTTGTAGGCAAACCTTTGTCGCAGGAGTTCACCATTTGGGATTGGAAGAGCAATGTCCACGGGACATCTTCCACCTTGCAACTCTTTGACCACTTCTGTCCTGTAGTAGGAAGACTAGTAGCCGAGCTAAGAAATTGCTCATTAATTTCAAGTTGCACATCCCCAATTTTGGCTCGGCAGCCATCAAATGATAACGCAAATTGTCAAGCCACGATAGGGTTATAACCATCGAATTTTCTTATAAATGGGAGCCATCCAAATTTCTCCAGGTCGCTATGAGCACCATCAAACATGAGTAGTGCTTGGAAACCATTGGGCTCAGCCCTTACGACAGGAGCCACGACTTCTGTGCATAGTAGGGTTTGAATCGAACAAAACAATACACAGGGTCGAAAATGGTTATGGCTAACAACTGCAGCACCCAAAGGGGAAAGGATTAATGGTATGCGTGTGAAGGTGGTGGGATTACCACCGCCATGAAAAACATTAATGGAACAGTACCATCCCTGTTCAATCAATCATAGCCAATATTAACATTATTCGTCCAACCTAAAGTTTAAATGGTGGACAATTATATCAGTGTGCTAATGTATAGTTTGAAACCACGATCATTCAATGTAAAATCAAACCAACAAATCAATGCGCCAAGTAATGATTCAAACCATAAAATTGAAATCCAAAAGTTTAATCAATGCGCCTTTGTAAAACCTCAAACCATTGCCATTACATATAAAATCAAACTTATAATATTACCAATGCGCTTGTTGCATAGTCAAATGTTTAGATTCAAAGTTTTTAAAACATTGCAACAAAAGATCTCATAAAATTGATAGGTCAAGAGCTCATAACAATAAGGATTATATCATATAAAACCAAAATCGATCATGGCCCTTACAGAATCAAATGTAACCAGTAGACTTGCATGCTCAAGGGCTTATTAATTGAATTGCGCAATCAAAGTAAAATGGACATAGTTTGAAAATATCACTCCAGCCACTTAATAACAAACCAAGGGTAAGTGCCTTTCAGAAAATGATAACAGTCCAAATAACGATGGAGGGGTTTTCACATTTTCAGTTGTGAAAACTGAATCGAAAACAAATTGCAATTGTTGCAAGAAATAAAATGTCTAGTTGCAAAATGCGACGATGACTTGTCGTTTAGGAGACAATAGGTGTAGGCAGCTTATAGGGCAATTGAAAAAATTGAATTGGCTGCCAACAGGTCTAACATGGATGGTTGGGAAAGTTACAATGACCCTTTTCTCCAATGTACACACTTGATCCAACATTGAATCAAGAATATCCACAATGACTTGATGAACTTAAATGAAGCCCTCAAGTATGAACTGAAGTAGAATTCCTCATCCAGTTATTAGCATATTCAACCTTCATTAACCTTATCCTCTTCCATGAGAAATCCCTCTTTATATAATGTGAGGGAGATATGGTTGAAGATATTAGGATGATCCCACCAAATTAGTGAAGAGAGTAAGATCCCAACCATACAGATGCCACCTCACCTTCTAGAAGATCCCCTTCTATAACTTTCATGAAACTTGTCATTTTCTTATTCTTTTGACATCGTCACACCCTAGCTATAGAGAAGCCTATAGAGATGTCACATCCCATATTTAGAGTAGGGGCGATGATCAAGCACCATTGCACCCTGTGTATAGTGCAGCCTGTGACGACCTTCCTTAATAGGGTTTTTGAGAAGAGAAATCTAGTCACTTTCCTCATGAATAAAGGATCTTTTTGGGAACATGAACACATGTTGGAAATGGATCACTAGGGTGACCAAAATAATGTGTAACACACATGCCTAAAGCATAGATCGTATGAAAATTTTATGACCCCTGGAAGTTAATGTACTAACTTACCCCAACGAGGCCTACACAACTTTTGGTGCTTCATCTCTCGGGGTTAGGTTTTTGGATGTCTAGGGTTTTTGCATTCATGTTTATCATAAAAAAAAATTCATAGGATCATTGGAATTATCTTCTTACGAATGATCGTAGTTGTCGGATCTCTTCTCAGAGATAAAGTTGCCACCATTCTAGAAAGTCTTCGACTCTATATTTTTACAGTCTATGTACATTAATAGAAATCGTGTATTATTGTATTTCTATGTTTCTACCAATTTTTATGTGTATTTAATTGTAATATCTCTTCTTTCATTTCATTCTGAAAATAATATGGATCAGTTTTGACATTGTATTTCAATAGGCGAGAGGTTTGTTGTAGAAAATGATGTTTTCTTGTGATGTTTCTAACAATTGACGGGGAAAATACATTTCAGGTTGCATTGTGGTATTTAGAATGAGACTTATTACCAATTATTTGAAAATAATATACAAGGTTTCATACTATATGATGGCTTGTTTCTACACTTTTGACTATTTTAATGCCTAAAATTCTCCTACCAATAGTCAAACTTCTAGATTTTAACAAAAAAAAAATTAATTGACATTTAACAACATCGGATTTTGGTTCAAAAAATTATTGAATGATTTTATAAGAGTGATAACTAATAGTACAGTTAGGTAACTTACCTTCAAGTGATCCTAGACCAATTTAATCGACTTGAATGTGTTTAGGAGTTCTTCACCATGTAGTGCTCAATCTAGGTAGGGAAGATGAACCCCTATTCTGGGAATCTTGACCTCCCTGTTGTGGAGTTAACAATGCTCCATTTCTTTCCCCTTTAATCAATGACAGATAAACATTGGGAAGAGAGTGAACATGGGAATGTCTAGTTTTTTGAACATTTGATTTTCCAACAAGAGATTGCACTACATGATCTTCTTCACCACAATGTTGTACACCAATTTCTTCTCTAATTTCATCCATTGTATAATCATCTCCAAGAAAATACTCCATCATCTGATCATCCACAAAACTTTGTGTTGATTCAATATTGTTTTGATTTCTCTCTAATGGACTCTTGCGCTTTTCTTATGGTGATGGAGAAGAAACAATAGAGACATTTATTCCTCTATAAATTGGATTTACCTCTTCTGAAATCCCACGCTTTGAAATACATAACTTTTCTTTTTCTCGAATTCGGTGGTTCCCCATGTTTAAAGATAAGAATTGGCTTCCAAACACCCACCAAAATTTTGTCTTTGTACTATGTAATAAGGCACTACCCAATGTAGAAATTTTATTTTGTATCACAAAAGAAGACACATATAATAATTCCAATTCCAATTACACTTGGACAAATTTGTCTTCCAATTCCAAGAAGACACAAGAGGATACAAACAACAACTCCAATGCCACTTGGACAAATTTTTGTTCCAAGTCCAAGAAGAAACTAGAAGATACAAAGAACAATTCTAATTGCACTTCAACAAATTTGTTTTCTAATTCCATGAAGAAACAAGAAGATAAAAACAACAATTCCAATTTCAGTTGGAAAAATTTGTCTTCCAATTCCAAGAATACACAATTAGATAAAAACAACAATTCCAATTGCACTTGACAAAGTTATCTTCCAATTTTTTCTGCAATGGTCTGGTAATAACACAAAAGTCTTTATGAAACTAACAAGAACACTAAAGAAAGTAAAAGATGTATGTGTGGGATGTTTTTGTTTGAATATGACGTGGTTTTTTCTCAACCATGAGATAGATGAGGTGGGGTGTGCTTGGCACAAAAAAATGCCAGGTAGGAACACGCATGCATTCCTAGAATGCATCTGCACTAAAGCATGTTCACATTCCTGCTGAGCATAAACCACCAACTCGGTCAAGTCATAGGATAATGTCTGCTCTCTTATTGAAACAATTATATCATTTAATATACACCAAACCTATTTATGAATAAAAATATATAGTGTTATGGGGACAACTAAAGATTAAGGGGTTACAATTGAAAGTGTTTTCAAGGATAGAGCAATGGTTAGATCACCAAGATGTGGGTTCAAGGGTTGTACACAAGGTATATGCATAGTGCACTCAGGTCTTGAGTTAAGATATGGTTAAGGATAGGGTATAAGATATTCCTAGGCTTAGATGGAGCTAAGGGTGTCTATGTCATTGTTTACATCATGCTCTAGGTCAATTTCTAAATATATATATAACTCTATGTGGTGGTCTAGGTCATGGTCTACGTCAAGCTCTAGGTCTGGTGATAAGATATTTGAAGGAATGGAACTCACTGAAATGGAAATTATGACTATTTGGAGGCTTAGAGATTATGATATTGTAGTGAAACCAAATTGAAAGTACCATTTTGAGGCTTAGAGATAGTGAGATTGAAATGAACCATTTGGAGTTGCAGACATCATGAGGTTACAATACACCCAAGTTGAAATGACCGTTTGAGGAAGAAAGATGTGATATTGAAGTGCAAAATTTGGAGTGTCGGATCAGATCAGATTATGATTAGGGTTATATATTATATTTTATGGTAAGGGGTGGAGATAAAAAATGCATTATAAAGAGAAAATAATTTACATTCATTTCATTTACAATTTTTCTTTTGCAGTTTGTTTTGATTGTTGATATAAATTTCCTTGAGGCTAGAAGAGTAGGTATGAGATTTGAATTTGTTAATCTACAAAGTAATATCATTTATGTGAGTGTATTAATCAAGATATGTGTGCAGGTTAAATATGATTAGTAATAGAGGAACAACAACAAGTCATGATATGTTTCATTATTTTGGGAATTTTCAAGCTCTAGGTCAACGTCTAAATCTAGCTCTAGCTCTATGTCATGGTATATTTCATGGTCAATGTCAAGCTCTAGGTCATTGTTTAAACATATCTCTAGCTCTATGGCATAGTCTAGGTCATGGTATAGGTCTATTTCATGGTCTAGGTCTTCCTCGTGGTCTAGGTCATGGTATAGCTCTATGTCTAGGGGGGGGATAGAGAGTGAGAGAGTGAGAGAGTGAGAGTATCAGGGGTATATGTCATGGTATATGTCAATATCTAGGTCAATGTATATCTATAGATATATTTTTATGTCGTGGTATAGGTAATGAGGGGAGATAGTGAGAGTGAGAGGAAGAGGGGGAAAATAGGGGGGTATATAGCTAGGGGGTCTAGATATAGTTCATGGTCTAGGTCATGGTCATGTTCATATAATTACTTGTATAAGTAATAAACTCAAAGAAGAACAAAAAATTAACACTCACCTTACAGGCGAGGCTACATTTCTTCGTTGCACATGTATCCTTTATTGGTTGTGAGACATGCCTCACCTTTAGATGGATAGAGAGAGAGGGAGGTATAAGTAGGGGAAAAGAGGAGGAGGTAGGGAGGGAGAGAGAGAGATAGAGACAAAGAAAGAGTGAGAGTGAGACTAAGTGTGAGGGTGAGGTGGGAGATAGATGGAAGGAGGGCTAGAAAGATATAAAGAGAGAAATTGGGGGAGAGTATAGGAGAGAGTGGGGAGGGGGATATAGTGAGAGTGAGACTAATAAAAATGAGAGAGAGAAAGATGTGGTATATCTAGGAGAGAAAGAGAGGATAGATAATGGGAGGTATGGGAGAGATAGAGGGAGGAGGGGGATAGAGAGAGAATGTGTGAGTGTGAGAGGGGTGAAGAGAAATAAATAGAGAGGGGTTAGACAAGGAGTGTTTGAGTGTGTGAGAGGGAGAGAGATGGAGACAAAGAGAGTATATGGAGAGAGAGAGTGAGAGGAAGGGGGGAGACATAGTGGGGAGGTGTGTATGTATGATAGAGAGAGAAAAGAGATAATGTGAGGGAGATAAAGAGAGAGAGAGCGAGGGAGGAAGGGGTGGAGAGAGAGTGAGAATGATTTTGAGAGGAAGGGGGAGATGGAGGGAAAGGTGGGTAGACATATAGAGAAAGAGAGAAACGGGGGGAGAGTAGAGGAGAGAGAGGGAGGGGGATATAGTGAGATTGAGACTAATAATGAGAGAGATAAACTTGTGCTAGATGTAGGAGAGCAAGAGAGGAGATATAACGAGAGGGAGGGGGAGAGATATATGGAGGAGGGGGGTAAAAAATGAGTGTTTGAGTGTGGGAGGAAGAGGGAGACAAAGAGAGCAAGTAATGAGAGAGTGAGAATAAGGGAGGGAGAGAAAGTGGGGAGGGGTAGATGTATGAGAGAGAGAGTGGAGATATTGTGAGAGGGAGGGGGAGAGAAATAAGGAGGGAGGAGGGGGTGGAGAGAGAGAGAGACTGATTGTTAGAGGAATGGACAATATAGAGGTAAGGGAGGGTAGGTAAATATAGAAAGAGAAATTGGGGAGAGTAGAGGAGAGAGAGAAAGAGGTGGTAGATGTAGGAGAGAAAGATAGGAGAGATAAGGGGATCGAAGGTGAGATATAGAGGGAGGCAGTGGGTAGAGAGAGAATGTGTGAGTGTGAGAGGGGGGAACATAAATAAATATAGTGGGGATGGAAAAGGACATGGTAGAGAGAGAGTGAGATTGATTGTGAAAAGAGAGATAGTGAGAGGGAGGGGGAGAGAGAGAGGGAGGGAGGGAGGAGGGGTGGAGACAGAGAGAGAGAGAGAGAGAGAGAGAGATACTCATTGTCAAAGGAAGGGGGGAGAGAGAGGCAAGGGGGGTAGAGAGATATAAATAGCTCAATGGGGAATAGAAAGTGTGTGTGTGAGAATCTGGGAGGAAGAGAGAGGTAGACAAAGAGGGGAGGCAGAGAGAGGTATAGAAATGATGGAGGTAGAGAGTGAGTGTGTTAAAGTGTGGGATGGAGAGAGAGGAAGACATAGAGGGGGGAAAAAAAATGTGTGTATGAGAGTGTGGGAGGGAGATAAAGAAATAAATAGAAGGGGGGTATAAATAGGGAGTGGGTATAAAGAGTGAGTGAGAGAGCAGAAGAAGGGGGTTATAGAGAGGGAGTGTGTGTGAGAGTAGGACGCATTTTAAGATAAGGTCTATCTCTAGGTATTTTCATGCCTTCTATGCCTAAATATTGACATGTCTAGGTCTTACCATGTATATTAGTGTGAGGAAGAGAGAGGGAGATAAAAAAGGGGGCTAGAGAGGGTGACTGGGAGTGAAATAGAGAGAGGTGGGGGGGGTAGCTGTAGGAGAGGGAGGACAAATATAGAGAAGGAAGGAAATTATTTTTAGGAGCATGCACATGTTCTTGGAGTGTGTGCACACTCCTAGAGCATGTGCACACTACTAGAGCATGTGTGCAGTTGTTTGAATTCAATTTTTTTGGGCAGGATTGACAAGGTCTATGTTGACTTGGTTGAATCAGACTTAGGTTTGAAATGAAAAACATAGTGTTTTGGTCTGCAAATTCATAAAAACTTCCATTTTTTTGAATACCCCTCGATATTTTTGTTTTTGACATTATTTTTCTATAGGATAAAAAATCTAGTTATTGACAAAATTATAGAAATAGATCGAGACACCTATGCAGATTTCAAATATGTAATTGGTTTTTCAATTATTATTGTTTACTATTTTTAATCTATTTTTGTCTTCACATTTATCAAAATCCTAGAATACATACCTCTTATTTATGCTATAATGTTTTCTCGGCTAAACCATTTCTCAAATGAGTTATATGCGGTACAATATGAGACCAATACTTGTAATCTAAAAATCAAATAAATAGTTTTGATCATTTTAAGACCCTTTTAGCCTACATGAACAAAAGACATTGTATTCCAGGCATATGTTGACGTTGATAATTTAAAAATATATATAAAATTAATTTTACAAATTTTGAAAAAATACATGGCATAATAAAAATGGATTCTCTACAAGTGTACAAGTTTTTGGAACAAATTCCATCATTAATACACTCAACATCTACATGAACGAAAACATATACCTTATATTTTGTTGGAAAAATAAAATACCACTTTTCAAAAAAATCAAATTTGACCTATTTATTCACAATGTCTATGAATAAAAGTTGTACATTCAGAAATCTAATTCAATTTCCTACGTTTAATCTTCTTACAACATATTCAAATTCATTGTAAAAGTACCTTGAATAATCCCTCCAAGTTAATAGACTGTTTTTTTTTTCAGGTTTGCATTACAACTAACGCGCCATGAGAAACCATCTTACCCACGTTTTCTTACTATTAACCACTTTTCCCATCATTTAAAATATTCAAAGAAGGAATTTTTTATTTTATGCATTTAGTTTTGGTTGCCACATTGTCTAATTGGGATGAAAAAAATTGTTGACTGAGTTGATGGATTGTATTTGTCTTTGGGATCATTTTTTTGGGAAATAAATTGTTCCTTCTATTTTTCATTATGGACAACAAATATTTTTCAAGTTTTTTTTTCATTCTCCATATTCTCACTTAGAACAGAGAATTTCTTTCTCCCATACAGAATATTATAACTTTATACTTCTGTTTGCATAGTTATAAAAGATTCCTTTAAATAATGACTTCTTTTTTATTCGTTTAGTTTTTCTTGCAACATTGTTTTAAAGGGATCAATATAATTGTTGTACTCATATTTTTTATGAATGGATGTTTTTATATGTTTTCTTTTTCTCTTAAGCGTACTAAATATTTTTTCTTGTTTATTGTTTTTTTAGCATACACTTATGGATAATTAAAATGCATCAAAGTTTATTTCATCAATACATGATATCACACCTCAAAAGTAGCTTCTTATTGGAATTCAGGATATAATCAATATAAGAAATGGAACTCCTACACACCTTTTCGATGACACTTTGCAATGTTTAGTTAAATTGAAAGAAATGGTTCTTGAATTTCGACATGTTTTTGACAAGGAAGATGGAAAAAAAGACGAAGAGAATGGATCCAAAGGAAAATGGGTCGTCAAGTTAATGTTGGTGTTAATTGGTGTTGTATATATCATAAGTCTGGCTGTATTTTGGAAAATGTTATGTTATATTCACCTTTTAAGAGATTTTTAAAACATTGGATTTTGGATACTATATTTTATGTACTTAAAACCTTCACATTTTTTAATTAAAATTCCTTTTGTTTTAACGATATCGACAACATACTTTACCAGATTGTCCATAAGTCTATCTATCCAATAATTATTGTCCATATGTTGCAATGTCATGTATTTATTCAAATGTGTACACCAAACATACGATTTATTAGCCTTGAAATGTTCATATCTGTCATTGAAAACCACTGAATCGTTTTATTACTTTTTAATTGTCATAGTATAATTGATATAAAATTCCTTTTTCTTTTAAACATCTTAAAAATAAATTATTTGCATTCATGTTATTTATCTTTTTTACATTATAATTGTCTCAATATGGAAAAATATAAAAGTTTACCTCTAAACTAATGAATGTTAAACATAATATCGTGGATTTATAATGTTTTATTTTATGTAAACATATTGAAGGTCTAAAATATTGTTGTCAACCTCATAAAAGTGTTATTGTCCATATTTCCCATATGAAATAGATTTTAAGTATACTTCAAGACCAAATTCAAACATTTTTTTTTTTCTCTTCAAACCTCTCAAATAATAATTCAATTTTTTGCTTCTAAATAATCACTATATCACATGGTTTTATATTTAACCGCTTGATATATAACTATTCAAACCTCTCTTTATGAAATAACATTAGCATTCATTTCTACAATAAGTTTAGTTTTATATGTTAAGATGAAAATTTTTCTTTAAGTCATCATCTTCTTTTTTTTTCCTTCGAAATTGTGAGAATCTTCTATAACAATTCTCTTTACCCAAGCATATACTTATTCATTACACAGTATAACCCTTATGGAAATACATAAATTTATGTCACCCTCAATGTAGTAATACATTAATATTTTAATACCTTGATGTACTAAATCATTATTAAAGTATTTTTACCGATGCACTTATTTAACATGTCAACGTACTAAAACATTATTATAGTATTTTTACTAATGTATTATTGTATTAATAATTTAATGTACTTATTTAAAAATGTATTATTAATTTTACCAGATGGAAAGTTAAATCCCCTCTTCGCCACCCTCCTCCTCAATCTATTCGAAATGCATAACATTCACTTCATCTAGATGTTATTGCATTGGGATAGTTCAACAGAATTAATGGCAATTCAAGCTTGGCCCTTTGGTATTGGTATGATGCAGAGAGGTTGCATTACCATGTCATTCATGGCTACCCAAGACATCACTTCCTTCATCATCATGCAGGTAACTCCTCGTTGTGGATTTTATCTTCAAAGCTTGTTCTTAGTTTTTCATTCTCCCCTGGTTGTTATCCTCTGAGCACTCTGAGCCTTTGTAATTCTCCTTCTTTCCATTACCAACATTTATGGCCTCTCCTTTGTCAGTCCCCACCCCCCCACGAGCTCAATATTTCCATGCCTTGTGAGAGAGGCAAGTCCAAGTGTGGTTCCACCTACTACAGTCAAGTAGGAAGGCATCAACGAACATGACTGGCCTCTTCCCACTCTGGTCAAAATTGGTGCGAGGATGCTCAAGCTGAGTTTCACTTGTCTAACCCAGAGTTAATCTATTAGGGATGCATAATGGAGGAGGAGACTCCTCCTAGTTGAGAGGATATTATGCCTAATTTGCAAAATACCACCATGGAGAAGATGCCATAAATAGGCACTGGTATCCATTTGAATTCCCCTAAGGCATCCATGACATGATGTATAGTAGAAGAGGAAATCACTCCTCCTATGTCAGACTACTGCAAGAATTTCTCCAACCCCAATGATGAAGACCTAGGGATAAAGTGGGGTGAATGTTAGATCGAGGATGAAACCCATAGAGAAATATACACAAGAGCACATGTTCACCCGGTGTTGGGAAGCCGCGACCTACCCGGCCCATGCAGGCTCACATAGGATCATTTGGTATTGATTTTTGAGATGATAAGACAATTGATTGAGAAACTGCACAACCAACACATCCTCAAAAAGAACCTAGATGTTTTGTTTGACTCCCTATCAAAAGATCCTATGAAGAGTCGCTTACCGACATACTGTCAACCATACTCCTTCACAATACACTAGGATGGAAGCTCAAGTTATCCTCATGTCTAGTCTCTTTACTGTTAATTTCTATGGTTTTAGATACAAGGTTCTTTTTGCAATTAGACCCTGGCTCATTAGTTGGTCCTTGAACAATGTCGACAACCTTTTTTGGTTTCCATGCATGTGGAAGAACATGTGGCGAGTCCTAATGTGTTTTCAAACATGTGTCGCTTTCTGGTCCTCGAACAATGTCATCCACTTGTTCTAGTTTCCATATATGTGGCAGAACATGTGGTGAGTCTTGATGTATTCTCAGACATGTGTTTCTTCATTTTTGATAGCATAAGGTAATGAAATTTTTTTATTTAAAAAAAATGTATTATTAATTTCCTTATACTTTATTGAGGTACTACTAATAATTTATTACTTTGGAGTATTATTGTACCTTTAGATACTTTAATACTTTATTAATGTATGGATGTTTTATTAATACATTAAGGGTTATATTATAAATGTAAAAATGCATTTTTACATTGAGGGTTAACATTTTAAAATGTATAAATGTATTTTTACTAATTAATTAATCTTCATATATTACATTATAGATTAATGTTTTAATACTTTTATTTATAAATCACATTAATATTTTCCATCATTTAATACTTTAACACATTAATTTATTTATTAAAGTATATATTAATTTATATAACCCTTAATGAAAGACATAAATTTATATAACCCTGAAGGAAAATGTTAAATTTATACAACCCTTCATGTAATGTTGCAATGTCACTAAATCTAGTATTTCATTCCATGCACATCACAATGTGATGCCCATGAAAAAACATTTTTGTGTTACAAAACTCTTCCATTTTTCACATTGCAACGAACTTTGTAACGTCTCAAACTTATGAACATAGAGATGATGTTGCTATGTATTGTTGTGTGAAGTGTTAGCAATTTGGTTGTCATCGATGTCAACCTTGATAAATAGGTGAAGTATCATTGATTGATTGGTTTGAGAATAAATGCCAATATTGGACATATTGTTATGAAGGTGACTTGAATGTCAAGCATTGTCAATATTGGACATAATGTTATGAAGGTTGGACATAATGTTACGAAGGTGACTTGGATGCCAAGCATTGTCAACATTGGACATAATGTTATGAGGGTGAATTGAATATCAATAGAAAGATAATATTGACTAATGTATTCTATGAGATTGATACACTCATCCTTTATTTTTTGTATAAATTTGAGGTTGTGTCATTAACGGCATGCACAAAAGAAGAAACTACGAAGAAAATGTTCGGATAAAAATGGTAAATGGATAATCCAATATGGTTCCATACAAATCACAAATAAATAAGTTAATAAGACATGCTTCATTAAAAGTGATTCAGAATATCTCAATTTAAGAAGAGTCCAGAGATGATATAGAATGCTAATGGTGGATGTTTGGTGTAGAAGCATTGACACCATCAAATCACAAGTCGATTTGATTCAAACAACGATAAGGTCGACTATGTGTAAGTCGAAGAAATGCAAGCCTACAGATTGACAGAAGTTTGAGAAGACAATTCGATTGATTTTAATACGATTCAAATACAAGTCAACCAACTGAAGGTTGAAGTCGAAGGAAAATTTAGTCAGGAAACAAAAGTACGCCAAATCAAGTCCAGATGACCAAAGTCAAATTTCTCAAGTCATTTTTCTTCCAATTCAATTCGATCCGAAAAAGAAATAACCTAAAGATCGACGTCAAAGTAAACTTAAATACAAGTTGGTTCAAGTGATCCAAGATCTTTTCATCGATTGATTTATAAAGAATTGCATTAAATGAGCATAAATTATTGTGCACCATTAGAGAAGGAAAATATCAATAATGAAGAGACATACGCATCAAATTTGGACAAAAACAACTTGATAACAGATTTCGTCCCTAGTGGACTATGTCTCTGGGTCATTCTCTCAAATCGATAGGCCTTCTTATTAACTCAACAAAAGAGTTTGGAAAAATACATTTAAGTATACATCGTTATGAAATTAAGTTGTAGAAGTTTTGCTTAGATTAGAAAACAAACAACACCATTGAATTTGTGGTGTCTAATTACCCAAAAATTATTGTCTCCATGCCTCGATCTGACTCTAGCATTCCCAGACCCCAAAAAAAACTTTGTCTCGATTTCCCTACCCTGCAACCTACAATAAATGTTGAATAATTGTCTAGAAATGTTATCTTTTCTCTACCCATGCATACCCTTCTCCAAAACTAGGTGGATTCATGTTTTAAATAATAAAACTTGTGTTAAAACAAATGTGAGTTCGTTGGCCTATTGGTTACAGAGGATATATTAAGGCATGTATAAGGGGGGCAAGTCCTAGGGTCAAGCCTATGGGCATCCTCTTTTGGCTTGACCATTGCAACATATATATATTTGACATAAGTATATTCCACTAAATTTGGAGAGGATTCCAAAATTCGTTCAAGTGTCATATTTGGCGGGGTCCTTCCAAATTTGGAGGACCTACCAAATATTTTTTTTTTTGAATTTGTGATCACAGGTTGTCATTAGGCATTTTACCACTGCCATGTGGTAGCTCATGATTGGGCCACTTGGCATCCAACCATTGGGCCACATCAACCACTGTACAATCACCCTACCACTTCAGCATATGGTCTGTTAACTTTGTTGCCAACTCATCCTTCCACATTAGCCACCATGTCACTCTACGGACTGCCACATGGTTGTACGTTGTTAAGACCTAAATAGTGGCTTATTACCCCTTAATTGGGGCATATTACATTAGTAATGTTATTTTATTTATGTCGTCTTGAGTTCATTAGTTGTAATTGTACCTCCTAGTCTCTTATATATACCAACAAGACATTTTCATTTGGAATCATATTGTATTTGGACATTTATGTGGGGTATAAGGAGGTTTCCCCCTTGAAGAGGCTTATTACCTGAAATTCTCTCTTTTTTAAGGTGTTGAGTACTTATTATAAGGTTTTTCTATGCTATATTGATATTTGGTTCTTAACATATGGTATTAGAGCTCAAGGTCTTGGGGTTTCGCTGTTATATCTAAGACACCTTGGAATTTTCACTATAACATTTTTTATACAATGTCTCAGAAGGAATGGCTTGGAGAATATTTATTAGATGGATCAGGGTATTTTGGTTTAGAATTTCATCTCCTGAGGCCTTATACTTTCGTAGATACATCATGTGTAAGATAAGGTTCTGGAATCATCCTGAATTGAGTCATTGCAGAATTTTCTCTATAAAAAAATTTCGGTAACATTTCAGACCCTAAAATATGGAGGATATTCATAGAGGTTAGTAAGGTATTTTTGGTAAATATTCCATCTTCTGGGTCATCTTACATTTGTAGATACACCCTATGGAAGATAGGGTATATGACTAGTCCTATTGACTACTCTCAAGCAGATGTTCTGGGTAAAACAATCATAACTTATTCCTAGAGTATCTAAATTGAGTGAGACCCATTGCATTGGATAGTGGATAGTCTATAGTATTTCTGGTACAATTTTCAGAATTTTATATCAATTATTTTGTGTGGGGCATGCTATACATGTGAGAGCTCCTGGAAAGGCCAAAAATCAGCAAGTTGTGGGGAAGTTACCATAAATTCCACTTGGCGCATCCAATTTTGATCAAACCTGTGGTATTGCAGAGAAGAAATATTAGAGAACTACAAAAAAGAAAATTTCATACCCAGAAGGGCCGAAATTTTGGAGATATAAGAAAAGGAAGATTGTCTAGCAGAACCACCTCAAAATCAAGTCTTAAAGTGATGCTTGGCCAACATGCTACCAAAAAAGGGAAATTTTACACGAAATAATCCTCCAGAAAATCCTACTTGGACTCTTCATGATGCTGAAGAGATGCGTAGGGACATAAATGATTTACAAAAGAAGACAGTAACAAAAGATTAACTACAAGAGCTGATGGATTCAATGGAAGCTAAGTTGGAGGCAATAAATACTAAAATGGATGGTTTAAAAGGGGATATCATGGAAGGACTGAAAATTTTCCTAATAGAGAGGACACTTGAAAGTGAAAATGTATCCCATGAAATTCATGATGAGGACACAATGAAGATAAATCAAGAATGGAGAAACTCTAATTTTGGGTTGAAGAATAACAATTTTCCTAAGATCGATATGAGGAAGTTTGATGGCAAGGACCTAGTCACATGGATACCTCATATGGAGAAATTATTTGATCTACATAATGTGCCACATACACAAAAGGTACATATTGCTTCTTTATGTTTAGAACCCAATCAATTTGTGTTGTATCGATGGCTTTGTTCTCGCAAATCACTTGTCACTTAGACAATTTTCATGGAAGAAATGATAACACACTATGAGGATACAAGGAGAAATACCTTATTTAGACAATTGATAAATCTGAGGAAAAAGGGTTCAGTTACAGAGGATATTGAGAACTTCCAAATATTGAATATAAAGGTAATGAATATTCCATATGAGCACTTGATTGATGTATTCATAGGAACTTTAAGGGATAACATTCAACATGAGGTTCATCTTTGGGAACCCAAATCATTGGAGAATAGTATAAGGACCACTTCTAACATCTATCGAGAGATTAGTGTTCCTTCTTCTAAAACACCTCAACCTACCAGGTTGACACCTCAACAATTGGAGGAAAGAAAAGAAAAGAAATTATGCTTTAATTGTGACAACAAGTACAGTAAGGGACATAAGTGTGGTGATAATAAATTATTCTATATATATTGTGAAGAGGAAGAAGAAAAAGAACCATCTCAAGATGAAAATGTAGACATGATTTCTTTGGAAGAGTTGACTCCCACAATATTATGTAATGCATTGGATGCCATTAGCACTCCTCAAACCCTCAAGATCGAAGGATATATAAAAAAGAAAGAGGTAATTGTCCTAATTGATTCTAGTAGTACTCATAATTTCATTGACTATAAATTATCCAAATCTCTCAATTGCTTTGTATATCCAACACCATAGTGTCAAGTAATGATTGAAGATGGAGGAACTATCAATTTCTCAGGAAAATGCAATAATATCAATGTTACTATGGGGTGATATGTAATAAATAGTCCAATGATTTCTATACCCATGGGTGGTGTTGATGTCATACTAGGAATCCAATGGTTACAATCATTGGGAACAATGGATTTTAATTTTCAAGAACTTTTCATGAAATTTTCATTAGAAGGAAAATAAATTGAGTCAAGAGGTACCATGGGGAAACTCACTAAGGTGATAAGCTCCAATGGCATGACAAAATTATTGAAAAAGGGTAATCAAGGTGTAATTGAACAACTATGCTCACTAGATGTTCAAACATATAAGCCATCTATTTCCCTAGATCTCCAAGGGATCGTTGATAAGAATTCCAAAGTATTTGAAGATATTCCCAAAGGTATTCCACCCACTCAAAATCATGATCATGGTATTCACCTAATTCCTGGGAATTTTCCTCCTAACATTAGGCCATACAGATACCCTTATGACCAGAAGAGTGAAATTGAGCACATGGTTGAAGAAATGTTAGAGGCTGGCATTATTAGACATAGCCAAATTTCTTACTCTGCACCGATGGTAATGGTATTCAAGAAACATGGCTCATGGTGTATGTTTCCATATTATAGAGAGCCCAACAAGATCACTATTAAATAAGTTTCACATTCCCATCATTGATTAATTGTTAGATGAACTACATGGAGAAATCTATTTCACAAAGTTGGATCTTCGTTCAGGGTATCATCAGATTAGAATGAAGGAAGAAGATATCCCAAAAATAACATTCTGAACTCATGAAATCCATTGTGAATTTTTGGTCATGCCTTTTGGCCTTACAAATTCACCTTCCACATTCCAAGCGTTGATCAATTCCATTTTCAATCCCTTCCTTCAAAAATTTTTGTTAGTGCTTTTTGATGATATTCTAATCCATAGCAAGTCTTGGGAGGATCATGTGCGACATGTTGACAAGGTTCTAAAACTACTAAAGGAGAAACAACTATATGCCAAACCATCCAAATGTTTCTTTGGGGTGAAGGAGGTAGAGTATTTGGGTCATATTGTATCTCATGAAGGTGTCCAGGTAGATATTATCAGACTAATCGGTAGGTGCAGACACTAACAAATCTCCCTAGATCCACCTAGATCTAGAACAAAACATGACATGACATGACTCTTTCCCTAAGTTTTGACCATTGAATTAGTTAGTAGGAAGGAACTAGTAACATACCTTTATATTGCTTCCTAGGGTCTCTGTTGCTCCCGCCTCACTCTGTTTCTCTTGTGAGGTCCAGACCAAGACAACACAAACCAACCAATGTGAAGATAGAAAATTATATTCAACTGTCAACTTATGTGTATGATCAAGGAATTACACAATAAAGTGAGAATAGCTTTATGGGAAAGATACTTGCCACTGTATCATATTAATTGAAAGTGGAAGATTAAAACCTGATTGCCTTGATGTCACAAGCTTCCTTCCGATGGCTCTTGGCTCCAACACACACACTTGCTCGATCCTTGCATGAAGAATATCAAATCCTCTTGATAGACTTGCTAGAGTCTCCAAGATCCTGTTCAAGCTAAGTCCTTCACACAATTCTTTCACCAATTCTCCAATGAATCTTGCTTAAACTTTTCCATGAGAATTCCCTCAATATATAGGAGATATTGAGATGGTTACTTGGATAAGAATGATCCCACAATATCAGGGAAACCAGTACAAGGATAACCATTCGAATGCCAACCCATTCTACTCGAAGATTTCCTTCTAGAACCATCAAGAATCCATCTTTTTCCAAGCTTTAGAGAAGGTTTGCACCCTAGCTATGTAGCACAGTGTGAGAAGTTCACACCCTAGCTATGTAGCACAGTGTGAGAAGTTCACACCCTGGCTTAAGGCAGCCTGCGAAAATGGGTCATTCTCGCATCCTGGTATACTAGCAACCTGCGAACTCTCTTCAAAAGTATGTTTTTCTGGGAAGAGATGAATGTCAATCTTCTCAGGAGAAAGTTCTTATGAGGAGCCTGAGTACACCATCATCAATACACCATCGTGATGACCAAAATCATGGGTAATAGAATGCCCCCCAAAGTATGAGGTCAGAATCAGTGACAGTCGAAAGACTTTGTAAGCTGCATGTGTGTGTCGGAAACCAGGAGCGCACCTAATCAGAAACCTGAAAACAACGAAGCATCTGCAAAATATCATATATATTAATTCTGAGGTAGGCATTCCCATACTCAGATGACAGATGGATGGCATTGTAGACATAGGTCATGGCCACCAATCATACACTGTGGATCCATGCCATCAAAATATAGCATAGCCACCAGGAATACACTGTGGATTTATGCAAGAAAATTCAAATTAAGACGACATAGCCACGAGACATACAAAGTGGATCTATGTGTTGAAAATTATACATACTCCATTGAAACCTGTAAAAAGAGATGATATCCAGGGTCTTCAATCTTGTCACCCAAAATTACAAATCTAACCATGTGATTACATGTGTTGAAGTCGAACATGGCAGAAACCACTTGATTACCGGTCATTGATGAAACCGTTAACAAGTGCGAGAGAAATCGCCATTGATGTCAATGACTCCCAAGGTACTCTAGTACAATCCATCAAGTGTGAGTGAATGATTTGAAGTCGAACATTCGACGGAATCTTTCGATCAGGGGTCAATGATGTAAACCCACTGTCAAAAGCGAGGAAACCTGCCATTGAAGCATGCAGGTTCCAAGGTACCAAAAATTTCTAAGTCTTGATTCCAGATAATGAGTTGAAGTCGACAGAACAAAACCTGTCACAGGAGGCCCTTGATGTATCCCCCATCAATGACATGAAATGAGTAACAGATTTTGGAGATGAAATAGAGTATGATGTAAATTGGGCTGGACACAGGGAAGGCCGACATGGAGAGAATGGACAACTACAGATGGCCGACTCAATAAAGGTTTCGGATGAACTTCTCTTGAACATATGAACGACATGACCAATGATTTGATAGCATTGACTCAAAGATGACACAAGTAATGACCTTGTAGCAAATCGAATGAGAGACAAATGGATTTCCCAAACTGGCTTCAAATATAATGAATAGGGGGTGTCATGTTCAAGAGCGACACTTATTGCCAATCAATATGAAGATGATAACATATCCCTTTCCCAAATTTTCCCCCACCATTTCTGGCGAGTACCTCTTTATTTTTACGCAATCTTGAGAAGGATAACATATGCTTGTTGATATAAGCTTATCCTTCGGATAAGTCCTTTGAAGTATGTTTAACGAACCCTAAGAAGGATTGGTTTAGTACCATGACGGGTCTGTCAATGTTTGTTTAACGAGTCCAAAGATATAAAACTTGAAGGTTTTTCATGATTATAGAGTCTGGAAAAACACTCAAAAGAGAACTCTCTCAGTTCCTTTTTCATAAAATAGTCTGATGAGACCGAAAAAGAGATAAATTATCGCTCACCAGACACTTTCTTCAAATACTTTATCAAGCGTGAAAATAGCAAGGTCGCTCGTCTATCTTTTCATGTTTAGAGAGTTTGAAAAGAGTTTAAAGAGGACTCTAGGGGGGTTCCTTTTTCGTATAACCTTATTGAGCCCGAAAAAGTGATAAAAGTATGATCGATCGCGTTCTCATGTATTTTTTAGCATGAGAATGGACAAAGACCAAGCTCGAGGTTTTATACAAAAACCATAAAAAACAATCAAAACATGCGATGAAAAAAGAAAAATTATGTCTGCATCCCTGTATATGAACATAGAAGTCATTACGCCTACAAAAGTTACACTCAAAAGGGCATTAGGGTTTAGGTTTTAATAAATAAATAATTATAAAAAAAAAATCAATAGCATGGTAAAAGTTAATATAGAGAAGTAAAACTCTTTTTACCATATCATTTTCACTTTTCCACTATTTGAGCCCCAAAACCCCTCTTTTACCCTCGAAGTTTGACGTCAGATTGCGGGAGTTACGAGCATCCATTCGACGAGCCGTCGGCGACAGTGAGGTAGGATCTTTGTTCTCTACTCTTTCATGGTTTTATTTTGCATTTTCATTGGTAAAAACTCATTTTTTGATTTTTTTTTGTGATCCCCACTTGCGCTCAGCCATTCTCGCAGGTGGGCTACACGGGACCTGCGAGAATGGGTCATTCTCATAGGTCATTCGTATTGTGCCTAAAGGGAACCTGCAAGAACCGCAAAGCAGAAAAGTTTTTTAAACATTTTCTCAATGAAAGAGAACCAATTCATGAATAGAGTTACTAATCCTCTTCTTTTGCTTCTTATGCAGGTATTTGGCCATCAAAATGGTTCTTGAATGGCGTGAAAGGGAGCATGAAGAAGACAATGCCATTGTCGAAAATCATCCACCCACTATTGTTGCTTTGAGAAACTATGGTCTTCTGAAGTACTTTTGTATCCCGGGCATGAGGGCCTAAGTCAAGTTATTAGAGCACCTTGTGCATATGTGGGATCCCGATTAGCAGGTATTTCATGTGGGGGTCCACACACTGTCCTTAGATATTGAGGACATTTACTTTTTGACTGGACTATCATGTCCTGGGTACCACGTGAGCCTGACTGGTAGCAGAGGTGGTGGGCTTCCCATGAGGAGTACTGTCTCTTACACTGTGTTCCCGAGGTAGAGAGGAAGATAGGGAAAGTAGCTATTTGGGGAGTACAGGATTTGACCCTCCATACTATCTTGTTCACTATAGCTCAGATGGTTGGGAGCTCCACTCCTCACATGGTGCTATAGAGTTACTTCTAGTATGTGATAGAGTGTACTGAACCTCGGGTTTTTAACTGGGCAAATGCAGTGCTTCGTAGCATGAAAAGGCAGTTGACCAAATGTAGACGAGGCAACATGAAGCAATTTGGGAACGGATCTTTGTTAGTGTCCTTCTTTTTTGAGAGAGTTCCATTACTGAGGCTGCAGGTTGAGTGGAATTTACCGGCTCCCAGGGATCCAAGAATGTTGTGATGGTGTCAGCTCATGGCCCGGCACATAGCTGGACTAATTATCAAGTATGATGATACCTTCTTCGACTGGCTTCAACCACAGATGTTGATGGTCAATGATTATGATTATGCCAGGTTGGATTTCCAAGGAGATCCGGACTTTGTCCTGTCGGAGGATGCTCAGTGGGGGGAACTTGGTAATAAGTACACAATTCTTTTCCTTTTTAAATGTTTTTTATGAATTTTATCATATGCAAATGTTTTTTTTTTTTATATATTCGTCCAAAGACTAAATACAAAATTCGTTGTTGATGACACAGATGTTGGACCTTACCGACCTCCTGGTACTTCTCCCATTCAGTGGCGAGGAGAGGTAGTGCCAGTGCCACAATGGGACGCCGAGGATTATCAAGCAGTGGAACAAAACCTAGAGGGTTTGATAGTAGATATTCCAGACATACCTCTTGGAGAGGTTCCACGACGTCATCAGCATCACACAGTAGGAGTGTCAGAGTCCATAGGCCAATTACTCCATAGGGTTACCCGAGCAGTCGTATGTTACCATGAACATCATCCATGATGTCATTTTTTAGAAGCTATGAGCTTTAGATTTTGATATTTTGGTCTTCGGACGAAACTTTTTGAAAAAAAACTCTTTTGATTGTTATATATACAGACGACTTCTACCAGTTTATCTTTGTTGTGTGAATTGATGTGATTGATTTATAAATGATCCAAATGTCTGTCCAATACATAGTTAGTCAATGCATCTATTAATGTATTTAGACATCTAGGAATATGTTGATATTCAATATAATCAAAAGAACGTTCCAAGAGGCGAATTAACAAATACACCTATAACAAAGTAGGACTTCGAATAGTATAGACATTACTAAATTGTAGTACTATAATATGTGAATCGAGTCACACAACCAAATGACAGATTCCAAGTGAGATAGCATCAACCAACAATTCGATAACGACGCTATACTCTACAATATTGTTGGTCGCACGGCCGAGACACACGGCTTGGACGACAGCCAAGGCCAGTTTTTTGACATGTAAATACTTGATTTCAGTAGGTGTTAGACTTCAACTCAAGTATTAGAGAACATGTTCTTCGTTAGTATCATCCTCTTGGATGAGAACCATACCAATGGTGTAATCCTAGGCAACAAGGTAAAGGAAATAATCGCGACTGTAATCGAAGGGAAAGAGAAGCGGAGCACGTGTTAGGGATAATTTCAAAGCTTCAAAAGCATTGTTGGCAATGGTATCCTAGACGAACTCTGAACCCCTTTTGAGGAGCCACGTAAATCCACGAGTTATCATGGCATAATTTGAGATAAAACGACGAATAAAATTTGCTTTTCCCTGCAAACTTTGTAACTAGCGAAGTGTAGAAGGAGGAGGGAGATTAAGGATCGTCTCAACCTTTAAAGGATCCACCCAGATCCCTTGACACGAAACGATAAAACCTAGAATTCAGTCGGATTCCACGTAGAAAATGCACTTATGAGGATTCAAACGTATACGGTAGAACCGACAACGGATGAAAATAGCTCAGAGGTGGGTTGGATGATCGACTCAGCGCATTGAGTGAGTGGGTAAATCATCCAGATATGGTTGGACGATGTGCTTGATATCATGGAAATCATAAGACATAGCACGTTGAAAAGTTGCGCCAACGTTCTTGAGACGAAAAGGAAGTTTTCGATTGGCAAAAGTACCCCAAGGATAAATAAAAGCAATCTTATGTTGATCCTCAGGAACAATGTTGATTTCATTATACTTAGAGAAACCATCCATGAGAGAGAAGATTTCACTTCCAGCGCAATCATCGACAATCTGATCGACAAAGGGGATAGGAAAGTTGTCTTTGGGACAAGCTTTGTTGATACCCCTATAATCAATGCATACACAAATGGTGCCTTGTTTCTTGTCAATCAGGACAAGATTGAAAACCTAGTCTGTGAGAGCCACCAGATAAATAAAGTTGGCTTTAAGAAGTTTCTCAACTTCAAGCTTGATAGCAACCGCTTTACGTGGGTGAACTGGACGAAGGCATTGCCGGACGGGTTTAGCATCGGGGTATGTCTTGATCTCATGTATCACAATCTCAGGGTCGATACCCAACATTTCTTCGTAGCTCTAGGCGAAGATGCCACGAAACTCTTTGAAAAGGGACGTGTAGGTCACGATTTCGTCAAAAGAACACGAAGCTCTGATATCGACATTTTCAACAATTCCAGGTTTGAAGGATATGTCGAGGGGAATAGTGGGTGAGATATTGCTTAAGTTCCCTTCAGAAAACACATCATACGTGGACTCAGGAATGGTTGAGATGACGACAACGGTCGATGGGGTCAAGATCCGTTGGTAGTTCTCAATGGTATGTTGCTCCAGAAAGAGGATGGAACGATGATGTCCATCGGCCCAAGGGGTTTCTTCCATGACAGACATGATAATTTCATTGGTGGGAAAAATGACATGGAAAGGATCTGGAGATAACTCACCAAGAGAGGGGGTAGAAGGGGTTTTCGATTGAATGGCCTGATAGGTGGATTCAACAGGACTTTACGGCATTTCGTCGCCGTAATGAAGATGATCGCCAGGGTCAGGTACGATTTATGGGTCGTGAGACGCAGGAAGTTCATGAATCGATGTGGAGATCATGTTGATTGAAGAAAAATATGAATGTGGAACATCAGGTAGTGGAATGGGGAAAGTACCCATTAACGAAGAGTCTTTGATAAGGCCTACACTAACGTTCTCATAACCCAGTGGGGTTTTAGCAATGAACGGTATGTTGCCAGTATGAGTATAGGAATTAAAGAAGGCTAGTTGGTCGATGGTGACAACCTTTCCTTGATGTGGGAAATGTACCACATGGAAAAGGTTTGAAAAAACTGCGCCCATAGAATCGATCCAGCTGCGGCCAAGTAGAAGATTATAATCAAGGGGAGCGTCAAAGACTTCTACTTCAACTTGGACCATTTTTCCTTCCAACGTGATTGGCAACGAAGGAAGGACACCGTAGGGCTTCAAAACGGATCCATTGAAGTCTTTGAGAGTGTTTTGGGATTCACTCAAAGGGGGAGAGCCAATGGATTTCCAGCAAGCAAGAGACATGACACACGTCAAGGCACCCTCATCGATAACAGTTCCACAAATATTTTTGTCAGAGACAATCACTTGGATCTGGAACGCGAGTTGCGGGGGTAACCTTGGAATGTGATCTTGCAAGTCAATAATTATTAAATTCGTATCCGTCGGGTCGATTCCACTGATAGATTTCAATAGTGCCTTCCATTGTGTGGGACAAGTTTTAAGGACTTCAAGGGCTGACATCGTAGAAGGTGCTTGGGCCAGATCTTCGACAATGTTATAGTTCTGGGCAGCACGAGCATGAGGATTGAAAGTTGATTTCCAAACGACGCCCTTTTGGGGTGGGTCTAATAACTGTGTCGAGGCTCGGTCATTCGAGATGAAGAGGACCATTGGTAGGTGGAGTCATGGGAGAGGGTTGTACCGAGGAAGGTGGTAGATCATCAATTTTCTCTTTAGAGGGAGAATAATCTTTGGCTCATGTAGTGACTGCAACATCGCTCTACTTGGAATCACCAGTACACATCAACACATAAGACGTAGTAGAATATGAGTGTTGGTCATGAATGACCAACTAAGCCTATTGTTCATATGGGAAGGGTTGGGACAAAATGGCCAGAGAAGGTGGTTTTGGAGTGCCTTGAAGGAACTTAGTAACCTTGGCATGTCGTGATCATCACAACAGATAAGACAAGGGTATCGAGGTTACCGACCTCCTGGTACTTCTCCCATTCAGTGGCGAGGAGAGGCAGTGCCAGTGCCACAATGGGACGTCGAGGATTATCAAGCAGTGGAACAAAACCTAGAGGGTTTGACAGTAGATATTGAAGACATACCTCTTGGAGAGGTTCCACGATGTCATCAGCATCACACAGTAGGAGTGTCAGAGTCCATAGGCCAATTACTCCGTAGGGTTTCCCAGGAAGTCGTATGTTACCATGAACGCCATCCATGACATCATTTTGTAGAAGCTATGAGCTTTAGATTTTGATATTTTGGTCTTCGGACAGAACTTTTTGTAAAAAAACTCTTTTGATCGTTATATATACAGACGACTTTTACCGATTTATCTTTGTTGTGTGATTGATGTGATTGATTTATAAATGATCCAAATTTCTGTCCAATACATAGTTAGCCAATGCATCTATTAATGTATTTAGACGTCTAGGAATATGTTTATATTCAATATAATCAAAAGAATGTTCCAAAAGGCGAATTCACAAATACACCTGTAACAAAGTAGGACTTTGAATAGTATAGAAATTACTTAACTTTAGTACTATAAGATGCGAATCGAGTCACACAACCAAATGACAGATTCCAAGTGAGATAGCATCAACCAACAATTCGATAAAGGTGCTATACTCTACAATATTGTTGGTCGCATGGCCGAGACACACACCTCGTAAGGATACAAGTTCATTTGTAGGGGCACAAATTGCCCATGCAGTGGAAAAAAGGTTCTGAGTACTACGGCTAGCGCCATCAGCGAAGCCAATATAGGGTAACGAAGACTCCAACATCTGGAAATCAAACACAACGTCACATAAGGGCAGAGACTAGATAATGACAAAAGCAAGCTATAGTAACACACAAGAGGTATGATACAATAAAAATACAAGTACTCTTGCACAGATGATTTTATGCATAGTACTTCTTTAGGTACAACCCATTCCTGGGTTCACTCAAAGGGATACCATCGTAATCTACCAACTCATAAGCTCCTTTTCCAAAACTCGTCAAACGATATAAGGACCATGCCACATTGCTTCGAATTTTCTAGCTCCTAGCGTATCTCGGTCTTGTTCATAGAGGAGAACGAGATCTCCTTCGGAGAAAACGCGAGGCTTGACATGTTTGTCGTATTGAGCCTTGACACGTTTTTTCTAAGTTTCTATGACTAGGGTAGCATCACATCGAGTTTTTTCTAATCGCATAAGATACAATAAACGTTCTTCCTCAGCAGAAGTGTTGGGTAGGAGTTCAACAACTAGTTTTAAAGAGGGTATCTCACATTCAATTGGGAGAATAGCTTCCAAACCATAGACTAACCAGAAAGGTGTAACCCAGTAGCAGACTTGATGGATGTCCGGTAAGCCCACAATGATGAAAACAACATTGTGTGCCAACTTGTCTTATGAATCCCTATCATTCATCGGAGCATAGTTATGAGAACTTTGTTAATTTCTTCGACTTGGCTGTTGGCTTGTGGGTAATAGGGCATTGAGTTATCATGGCAAAGACCCAACTTTTAGTAAGTTCGGACATCATGAAGTTTCTAATGTGGCTACCATGATCAGTGACGATATCTTGGGGGACACCAAAACGAGCTATGATGTGATTAAAAATGAATAATGTTGTAGTCTTTCCAGTGTTGTCGAATTTCGGCATTGCCTCGGCCCATTTCGTAAAGTAATCGACAGCTACAATGAAAGTAATCAAAAAATACAATGATGTAACCATGCCCCCCGACCGAGTGAGGGTGACATGTCATGAAATCGATACCCCATTTCGCAAAGGGACCAACGGATACCACAGGGTGAAGAGGAGTGGGATGTGCCGTATCTTGTTATTATAGGTATGACAAACATGCCATTTTTGAACGATGATTATGCAGTCATTAAATAAATAAGGCCAAAAATACCCTGCTCGTAAGATATTTTGGGCAGTATCATACCCAGACATATGACCACCACATGCTCCAGAATGGTCATTCAAAGCTTTCTCAGCTTCGTCGAACATTAGGCATTGTAAAAAAATAGAGTCAATCCCCTGACGATAAGAACTATCCCCGAGGATAATATATTGACGGGCTTGATAACGAATGCGACGTCGGTCAGTACGAGACAAAGTTGGCAGAAAATTCTGAGTCTGGAGATAGATAATGATATCACCATACCAAAGATCATCAATGCTGATAAGGAAAAGAGATTCATCGAGCAAGGAATCAGCTGCTACATGTTCCATTTCAGAATGGGGAAAATCACATATCAACTCGGCAAACACTAAGGACTTCTTAGACTTGGTGCGGTTAAATTCCAAGTCAAACTCCTGGAGTATCACAATCCATTTGGAGTATTTTCCCCCTAGCAATTGATGGGTGAGAATGTGTTGCATAGGGTTGCAGGTAGAAATCATTGTAGTCTTGCGTGAGAGGATATAGTGCTGGAAGCGTTGGATGGCTTGGACGGCAGCCAAGGCCAGTTTTTTGACATGTAAATACTTGATTTCGATAGGTGTTAGACTTCGACTCAAGTATTAGAGAACATGTTCCTCGTTAGCATCATCCTCTTGGAAAAGAACCATACCAATGGTGTAATCCGAGGTAGCGAGGTAAAGGAAATAATCACGACTGTAATCGGGGGGAAAGAGAAGTGGAGCACGCGTTAGCGATAATTTCAAAGCTTCAAAAGCATTGTTGGAAATGGTATCCTAGACGAACTCTGAACCATTTTTGAGGAGCCATGTAAATCCACGAGTTATATCGGCATAATTTGGGATAAAACGACGAAAAAATTTGCTTTTCCCTACAAACTTTGTAACTGGCAAAGTGTAGAAGGAGGAGGGAGATTAAGGATTGCCTCAACCTTTAAAGGATCCACCTGGATCCCTTGACGTGAAACGATAAAACCTAGAAGTCGGTTGGATTCCACGTAGAAAATGCACTTATGAGGATTCAAACGTATACGGTAGAACCGACAGCGGACGAAAATAGCTCGGAGGTGGGTTGGATGATCGACTCAACACATTGAGTGAGTGGGTAAATCATCTAGATATGGTTGGACGATGTGCTTGATATCATGGAAATCATAAGACATAGCACGTTGAAAAGTTGTGCCAGCATTCTTGAGACCAAAAGGAAGTTTCCGATAGGCAAAAGTACCCCAGGGATAAATAAAAGCAATCTTATGTTGATCCTTTGGAACAATGTTGATTTCATTATACCCGGAAAAACCATCCATGAGAGATAATATTTCACTTACGGCACAATCATCGACAATCTGATCAACGAAGGGGGTAGGAAAGTTGTCTTTGGAACAAGCTTTGTTGATATCCCTATAATCAATGCATACACGAATGGTGCCTTGTTTCTTGTCAATCGGGACAAGATTGGAAACCCAGTCAGTGAGAGCCACCAGATAAATAAAGCCGTCTTTAAGAAGTTTCTCAACTTCAAGCTTGATAGCAGTCGCTTTACGTGGGTGAACTGGACGAAGGCATTGTCGGACGGGTTTAGCATCGGGGTATGTCTTGATCTCATGTATCACAATCTCAGGGTCGATACCCGGCATTTCTTCGTAGCTCTAGGTGAAGATGTCATGAAACTCTTTGAAAAGGGACGTGTAGGTGACGATTTCATCAAAAGAACACGAAGCTCCGATATGGACATTTTCAACAATTCCAGGTTTGACGGATATGTCGAGGGGAATAGTGGGTGAGATATTGCTTAAGTTCCCTTCAGAAAACACATCATGCGTGGACTTAGGAATGGTTGAGATGACGACAATGGTCGACGGGGTCTAGATTCGTTGGTAGTTCTCCATGGTATGTTGCTCCAGAAAGAGGATGGAACGATGATGTCCATCATCCCAAGGGGTTTCTTCCATGACAGACATGATCATTTCGGTGGTGGGAAAAAGGACATGGAAAGGATATGGAGGTAACTCACCAAGAGAGGGGGTAGAAGGGGTTGCCAATTGAATGGCTTGATAGGCGGATTCAACCAGACTTAACGACATTTCGTCGCTATAATGAAGATGATCGCTAGGGTAAGGTACGATTTATGGGTCATGAGATGCAGGAAGTTCATGAATCAATGTGAAGATCATGTTGATTGAAGAAACAGACGAGTGTGGAACATCAGGCGGTGGAATGGGGAAAGTACCCATTAACGAAGAGTCTTTGATAAGGCCTACACCGACGTTCTCATAACCCAGTGGGGTTTTAGTGATGAACGGTATGTTTCCAGTACGGGTATAGGAATTAAAGAAGGCTAGTTGGTCGATGGTGATGACCTTTCCTTGATGTGGGAAACGTACCACATGGAAAAGGTTTGATAGAACTACGCGCATAGAATCGATCCAGCTGCGGCCAAGCAGAAGATTATAATCAAGGGGAGCGTCAAAGACTTCCACTTCAACTTGGACCATTTTTCCTTCCAACGTGATTAGAAATGAAGGAAGGACACCGTAGGGCTTAAAACCGAAGCCATTGAAGGCTTTGAGAGTGTTCTGGGATTCATTCAAAGGGGGAGAGCCAATGGCTTTCCAACAAGAAAGAGACATGACACACGTCAAGGCACCCTCGTCGATAACGGTTCAACAAATATTTTTGTTAGAGACAATCACTTGGATATGGAACGCGAGTTGCAGGGGTAACCTTGGAATGTGATCTTGCAAGTGAAAAATTATTAAATTTGTATCCGTCGGGTCGATTCCATTGATAGCTTTCAACAGTGCCTTCCATTGTGTGTGACAAGTTTGAAGGACTTCAGGGGCTGACATCGTAGAATGTGCTTGGGCCAAATATTCGACAATGCTATAGTTCTGTGCAGCACGAGCATGAGGATTGAAAGCTAATTTCTGAACGACGCCCTTTGGGGGGGGTCTAAGAACTGTGTTGAGGCTCGGTCGTTCAAGATGAAGAGGACTATTGGTAGGTGGAGTCATGGGAGAGGGTTGTACCGAGGAAGGTGGTAGATCATCAACCTTCTCTTTAGAGGGAGAATAATATTTGTCTTGTGTAGTGAGTGCAACGTCGCTCTGCTTGGAATCGCCAGTTCACATAAACACATAAGACATAGTAGAAGATGAGGGTTGGTCATGAATGACCAACTGAGCCTGTTGTTGAGACGGGAAGGGTTGGGACAAAACGGCCGGAGCAGGTGGTTTTGGAGCGCCTTGAAGGAACTTAGTGACCTCAGCATGGCGTGATCATCACCATAGATAAGACAAGGGTGTCGAGGTTTGTGCTTATCTCGATCGTCAACAGGGGTAGTTTTGGTTCGCTCTGCTTGAGAAGTATTTTTGTCCTCCTTATTGTTACCCCTTCCTTTTTTGGATTTGTTTCTACCGGCTGGGGTAGATTGAACTGCATTTACCTCAGAAGTCTTGTCGGTAGGAGGGCCAGGAGATGAAGCATTTTTAACATTAGAAGAAGCAGTTTTGGGCTTTTCTCTTGAGGCAAAATGTGGTTGGGCTTGGAAAGTGCCAATCACATCGTCGACTGCATGCGAAGCAGCTGGAGTAGTTGAAGTGGCGAAAGTGGAAGGACAAGGTAAGTCAGGTAGTAAATCATAAAGGGTACCCATTTGTGAGTAAACGAGGTCCAGATATTGAGCACGACTTATGGCTTTCTCTTCTGTGACCACTCCACCCATGGAGATGTCACGACTGATGTCGTTCACAAACGATTTTGTGAACCATTATTCCAGCAACTGATCGGGGAGTTCGAGTTTAATGAGACATCGTCTCCGTCGCCACTCATGAATGTGATCGAATATATGAGTGGGTTTGTTTTGTTTGAAAGAAGTCAAAATCTCAGTCCCCATGTCATAACGAATCGGTAATTGGTAGTGTGTGAGGAAATTCATAGCTAGGGTGTTAAAGTCAGACAAGAAACCTCATGGAAATTCTATATACCACTTCACAGCAGAACCTATGAGGGTTCGTTGAAAAAGACATAAACGAATAGAGTCATCCATCAACAAGTTGGATGAACACCATCGTTGAAAAGTCATAATGTGATTGTTTGGGTCCTCTCCCACTTTGTCGTCGAATTTAGGAATGTCTGATGGTAGCTTGGCAGGTATAACAGGCCATTGGGGAGAGTGACGAATTGGATCATTTAAAATTCTTGACAAATCCGGAAGATCCAAAGTGGCTATGAAGGGTAACTATCGATTCACCTGCGGGAAATGGTGGCTTTGGGGAGGAATCCCCATCGATAAACCAGTAGGACCATAAGTAATCAGCATATAATGTGAAGATCCATGCAGATTCGGTGGTGGTTGGAGAGGATAGTATCTCATAGGATTGTACCCTGGAACAGGGACTTGAGTTGGAGAATTTCACCCCCCAAATGGGATTGAATGTACCTGAATATGGTTGGCCCATACAAGGGGGTATCACAAATGCAGCTGGAAACTATTGCCCCCCAGTCGATTGAGGAGGATGTTTTATCAATTGATTCCAATACTAGGCCAATGAGGGAGGTATGTTTTTCCCATAAGGCAGGGTCGGTCCTCTTATCGAAGGTGGTGTTCCGATTGGGGGTTGTGTTCCAATTGGGATTTGAGTTCCAATAGGAATTTGCCCGCTGAAAGGGGGTTGAGTCATACCACCTTGGTGAAATTGTCCACCGACGGGAATCTGGTAAGTAGGAGTGAATGATGGAATAGTTCCACTAGGATTAAGACTGCCAGTAGAAGACGAGGAAGGTCCTCCAAAAGGAAATTGAGGGAGTTTCTGAATAAAATTGGGAAGAGAGTGCCCAGAAGAAGAAGGACCACCAGGAGAGCTGGATGGGGTTTGCGTAGGAGTGGGAATGGAAGCATTCAATGCATGGTATCTGGGTGGTAGTGTCGGAGTGACGTTGGGCGTACATGGTGTGCTGATGGGAGCAAGACTAACCGCAGTAAACCCGGTTGGAACACTCGTAGTATATGTTTGATGGGCCATTTCGATAGGGATGGTAAATTGACAGGCGGTAGTAAATGGTACTGTCTCTGGACTAGAGATTTCAGAAATCATGGGTGGGGTGATTTCAGAAATCACAAGTGAACCTGGACCAAAAAGGTCCCATCGAAAAACACCTGTAGACCAAAAAAGATCTTGGCCTTCTATGCCTGGAAAGGGTCCAACTGGTGATCCAGAAGATGTAACAACTAAGTCTTTGAAAGAATTTATTTGCATAAACAGACGCTTAGAATCAGGGTGAATTCGAAAGTCCTCTCGAGTATTGGTGATTCAAAAATGTTCTAGAGAGTTAGTTCATTCCACTTGTGACGTGGTGATGATTGGGACTTCACTTGCCGAGGAGAGCCCTCAGGTGTACTTTCAGGCAACGGTTGAGAACCTTCCAGATGATCTGGAGATAAACCCTGTATTCTACGTGAACGACGTGGAGGAGCTATTGTAACCGAGTGACAAACTTCATGAATAAAATCTTATGGTCAACTTTGGTAAAAAAACAACACGCGCTAGTAAACAAAATCTAGAAAGAAACACCAAGCAAACAAGACCTTCTAATGCCGAAGTCACTAGTTGGTGATGAAATCCAACGTCGCAACAATGAGACGAGAAGGGGTTGGGCTAGGGTGGAAAAGTTATGTTGACGACCTGCTTAATGGGATTACACCCTAGTGCAAGCTCCCACACATAATCATGGGTATACCCTCCAAGGAGCCCGAGTGAGTTTGGCCAACGTCAATTCTAGGTACCGTGAAGACTTTCCCCTTCACAATCACCTCGGGTAAGAACCTAGAAAGATAGGCCACTAAAGTTACCACCGACAACAATAAATCCTAGGGGGACAGTCGACAGTCTGATCCACACACAAGGGCAGGGTATCTAGCCCGAAATCAACTCAAAAGGCTTCCACTCATCATTGTGGGTATACCTCCAAGTGATCCCCATAATACGTGCAATCTCTACACCGATATCAACAAAGCAGGGTGAGTAACTCTGTCAATATCAATGTGACCTCGTGTTTGACCCTTGTGTGAGAAGGGCTTCCCAGGACAAGATGTTTCAAATGGAATTTAACAGTCCTTAACACAAGATGCTATTGTGTGTTTTGTGCTTTGGAGAGTGTATCTCTCTTCCTACTCCAAAGCACTAGCCTAGCTAAATGTTGGTGTAATAGAGCCCTAGAAAAGAGTTACTAGTTAAATTTTATGATTGCGCAATGTTATTGGGGTTTGTTGTTACTCAAAGGAAGTGGAGATGAAACTGATGTTGTATAATACTCTGACCCAATGATGCATGGATAAGAATGAAATATAGAAATTTTCGTTCAATGAATCCTATGTACGGGAGGGAAAGAGATGTTTTCCAGATCAAACATGAACTACAAGACACAATTTCCTTTAAAATGTAATCGCAACAAATCATGCAAGAATAACAACTCTCTATTGTTTATTTTTCAATAATTTCAACAATTGATTTTCAATACTTTCAAAGACGAAAATGATTTTTTTTAAAGAAAAATGTTTGTTCACTTTTCAAAAAGGACCTATACCCTGATGGTGAGAGTGCAAAAAATCAAAAACCCATGAATAAGCAATACATAAAAACCCAAACCACTCTTTCAATGGAAACAAAAATAATAAGCAAACCAAACTAGTCTTGTCAATTGCATGAGAAAAATGATTTTTCAAACAATGAGCAAATGATAAATACAAAGAAGCTTAACTTTCAACCGATCACCGGTCCTTAACCAATCAAGCACACTCAGATTCCAAAAGCAGAGAGTACATCTTCGCAAAGAAAATTCAAGATACGAAAGTTAAGAAAAAGTGACAGGAAGAGCCTTTGAAATCCTAAGACTGTTCGTGCATAAAAACAAAGACAATAAAAACATCAATCAATGGTCCAAGAAACTCTTTTGAGGCACCTACACAGATCTGGGCAGTTGAAGATGCAAAAACTCAAATCCAAAATTTTGAAAAAGAGGGTTCGCACGCTAGCAGTATTACACAGTGCAAGAATGAGTGATTCTCGCAGGTGAGCTTTGAGTAGAGTGCGAGAACCTCTCACTGAACCTAAAAGCAGGGTGCGAACTCTATAGATTCTCATAGGCTACTGTGGAGTGCAGTGTGAGAATGTCTGAAACTAGTCAAATTTTTGGAACAAGACAAAATTTGAAGAGGCCTCTGGACCCAGAGGGTCTATTAGGGTATCCTGAAGACTCAGAGATTGATATGAATGGATAAAGGTAAGGCGAGAGAAAATGGCCAAGGAAAAATACCAAAAACCACAAAGAAAACGATTTATCCCTAGTGCGATTGCCAATTTTATTATCAGACTAATCGGTAGGTGCGGACACTAACAGATCTCCCTAGATCCACCTGGATCTAGAACAAAACAGGACAGGACATGACTCTTTCCCTAAGTTTTTACCATTGAATTAGCTAGTAGGAAGGAGAAAGTAACATACCTTTATATCGCTTACTAGGGTCTCTATTTCTCCCGCTTCGCTCCGGTGCTCTCGTGAGGTCCAGACCAAGACAACACAAACCAACCAAAGTGAAGATAGCAAAATATATTCAACTGTCAACTTATGTGTATGATCAAGGAATTACACAATAATGTGAGAATAGCTTTATGGGAAAGAGACATGCCACTGTATCATATTAATTGAAAGTATAAGATTACAACATGATCGCCTTGATGTCACAAGCTTCCTTTCGATGGCTCTTGGCTCCAACACACGCACTTGCTCGATCCTTGCATGAAGAATATCAAATCCTCTTGATAGACTTGCTAGAGTCTCCAAGCTCCTGTTCAAGCTAAGTCCTTCACACAATTCTTTCACCAATTCTCCAATGAATCTTTCTTAACCTTTTCCATGAGAATTCCCTCAATATATAGGAGAGAATGAAATGGTTACTTGGATAAGAATGATCCCACAATATCAGTGAAACCAGTACAAGGATAACCATTCGAATGCCAACCCATTCTTCTAGAGGATTCCCTTCTAGAACCATCGAGAATTCATCTTTTTCCAAGCTTTAGAGAAGGTTCACACCTTAGCTATGTAGCACAATGCGAGAAGTTCACACCCTAGCTTAAGGCAGCCTGCGAGAATGGGTCATTCTCGCATCCTGGTATACTAGCAACCTATGAACTCTCTTCAAAAGTATGTTTTTCTGGGAAGAGATGAATGTCAATCTTCTCAGGAGAAAGTTTTTATGAGGATCCTGAGTACACCATCATCAATACACCATCATGACGACCAAAATCATGGGTAACAGTAGACCCTAACAATATTAAGGCCATGATGGTCTGGCCAATTCCCAAAACATTGAAGAATCTTAGAGGATTTTTGGGTTTGACAGGTTACTATCACAGGTTTTTTCGACACTATGGAAGAATAGCAGCACCTTTAAAGACACTAACTAAGAAGGACGCATTTTCACGGACTCCAGAGGCAACTAAAGATTTTGAACAACTTAAAGAGGTGATGTGCAAATCTCTTGTCTTGACCACTCCAGACTTCACAAAAACCTTTATTGTGTAATGTGATGCCCCGGGAAATGGAATTGGTGTTGTCAAAATGCAAGAAGGAAGGCCCTTGGATTTTCAAATTCGACCAGTCAAGGGAAGGACTTACACAAACCCATTTATGAGAAGGAAATGATTGCAATACTACATGCACTGAAGAAATGGAATCCTTACTTAATAGGTAGGCACTTCAAGGTCATAATAGATCATGATAGTCTTAAATACTTCTTGGAACAAAGACTAACTTTAGAAGAACAAAAAAAATGGGTGACCAAGATATTGGGTTATAATTTTGAAATTGTCTATAAAAAAAAGGAAGCAAAATGTTGTGGCATATGCACTCTCAAGAAAGGATCAAGATGTTGAGGCCTTTCTTTGTGCTATATTGATCATCCAACCTGAATGGATAATAGAATAAAGGGATCAATGGAAGAATGAAATAAAATTTTGGACTCTCATTCAAAGGTTGCAGCAAGATTCCAGTGCATCATACACATTTACATGGAAAAATGATTCACTATGGTACAAATATCACTTATATTTATGTAAGAACTCCCAACTCAATCAAAAGGTACTATTGGAATTTCACATCTCTCCAGCAGGATGGAACTCGGGACTTTTTAAAACCTACCATAGGGTCAAGAAGGATTTTTTTTTGGCATGGCCTTAAAACTTATCTTCAAAGGTTTGTCACAAAATTTTTGGTTTTCCAAAAAAATAAGGTGGAAACAATTAAGACCCCGGGTCTTTTACAACCATTAGCCATCCCAAGTCAGCATTGGGAGGAGGTTTCCATGGATTTCATAATAGGGTTACCAAAGTATGAAGGAAAGAGTGTCGTCATGGTGATTGTTGATATACTCACCAAGTATGCACACTTTTGTGCACTCTCTCATCCCTTCAAAGACAGTAAATTTCCCACCACATTCATGGAGATAGTTCAAAATCTACACGGAAACCCAAATATTATTGTACGTGACAGAGATCCCATCTTCACTGGACATTTTTGGACATAATTATTTTCTTGTTTGGGTACTCAATTGGCTCATAGATCATCCTATCATCCTTAATCTCATGGAAAAACTGAGATAATGAACAAATGTCTAGAAGACTACCTTTGTTTCTTTGTCTCTGATAAAAAAACATCATGGATTAAATGGTTTCCCTTGGCATAATGGTGGTATAACACTTCCTTTCATACTGCAACAAAAATGAAACCATTTATGGCACTCTATGGATACCACCCTCCTTCCATCACTTCTTCTCTAAAAGAAAAGTCTAAGGTTCAAGTGTTGGAATATCACATCGAGCATCAAAAACAAGTTCTCCAAATCTTAAAAGATAGCCTGACCTCGACACAGAATCACATGAAACAAAAATCAGATCAACATCATAGTGAAAGAAGTTTTGAAATGGTGTTGGCAGCCAATTCACCTTTTTCTATTGTCTTATAAGCTGCCTACACCAATGTTTTGCAAACATCTATTTTTCGTCGCAATTTTCAAATAAACGACACTTTTATTTTTGTGACATTTGCACATTTACCTTCGTTTTGTTTTCACGACTGTAAGAGTGAAAACTTAGTCTTTCGAAGTCGTATTGGAATCATTATTTGAACTGTCATGATCCTTCTTGTCAATATGCATATTGCACTTACTTTTCACTTATCGTTATGCAGATGGCAAAACTTTCGAACTATACTCATTGGACATTCTTGTATTGATTGTGTGACTTGGTTTCATTGAGTTTGTAATGCATTGGCATTTGGATTTGCATTTTATTCGACCTACTTGACCATTGGTTTCATGAAAATACGTAGGGGTTATGATTAAATCTTTTATATATGTCTTTTGATATAATGCCTATGTTAATGTTTTCATAACTATTGGTATGTTGATTATATGAAGACCCTTTGGCACCTTGGTTAAACTATTGATATGAGTTGTTACAATACATTGGCGCATGGTTAAATATTTGGCATTGGTTTCAAATCGTATGTTGATGGTTTAAAACTATGGCATAGTGTTTCAATTGCGCGCGTTGGTTTATACACTTGCCACTGTTTTCATTAGTCAGCCAAGTGACATAATTGTTGAAATATAGAATAATGGGTAGAACAGTTATGAGCCGGTGGTTGTACTTTGGAAATAACTATTTTTCATGGAAGAGATAAACTCCACCACCTTCACACGATGGCATTTATGCCTATCCATTATCCCCGTTTACCTCTGTTAGCTCGGGTAACCCTTCCTACATTTTTCTACTGTGTGTGCTATGATCCAAACCTTGGGCTTACCATGTGCTCGTCTCCATGGCACCAATCATGCGAATCGAGCCAAACGGCAACCAAGCCTTGTTAATGTTCGACAATGCCCGAAAGGACTTGGAAGATAACGGATGGCTTACCTTCATGCAGTGATTTGAGGGTTTTAATCTAATTGTGGCACAACAGTTTGCTCTAAATTTTGATGGATGTAGAGCCAAGGTGGGTGACATATAGTTGGAAATTGATGAGAATTTTATTAGTTCTGCTACAAGGTTACCTGCCACGGGCCAGTGTTGGTTCAAGAATTTGAAAGTGGAAGAGGTTATGTGGCCACTACTGTTCGTCTCCCGAAAGGTCACCTCGTGTGATAGAGGTATGCCCATCTCTGCACTTAAACCACGATGGCATGATACTTTTATGATAGTCAAACAGTTCGTGACCTGTGAAGGTCGATATGGACTTGTTCTTTTCTACCACCTGCGTTTTTTAATGAATTTTATGGGATACCCATTGAATATGCCCTTTTACTTTCAGCACAGCCGATATAAAATGTCGAAAAGGTTTAAAAAGGAGAAGGCTAATAGTAGTCTGTTCCACTATGGACTTATTAAACTTATCATTGTTCATTACTTGAGTTTACACGGTGATAGCTGGAGATATTTCATCACTCGAAATGGTTTTGATGATACAGACCCTATCCAGGTTGACAAGCCTGTGGTAAATGAAACCAAGGCCGGGCCACCGGTTCCCTTCCATATCCTGTTGCCCTCTCCTAAGCCTTCAGTCGACCCTGCTATTAAATTACCATACATTGGAACTGAGAAGGCCGAGGCTATAAAGAAACCTATGAGCAAAAAGGCTAAGGAAAACCCTACTGCTAATGCCAAGGGTAAAAACAATGCTCGACTTATTTCGAGAATGGCTAGGAACAAACCTAAACCCTCTGTTGAGTCAAAGCCTATCATCCTAGGTGAGGATTCGGACTCTGACGTAAAATGTTTCTTAGCCAAAAAGTACCCTTACTCGTAGGGTTTATGCCCCGAACCACCTTATGATTTCGTGACGAATCTTCCCCCCTTCCTGAGGAATAACCCTAGCTACCCTGGTATTAAATTGCCTAACGAAACCCTCAGCAATATGTCCAAACCCTCGCCTGCTGTTTCGAAACCCGTACAGTCTTCCTGTGACCAATGCAATTTATGGTTGGAACGATACTACATTGATATTCCCCTACTCCAATCGAAAATTCAATTGCTGGAAGATCAAATTGCAGTGTTGACCAGCCAAAGAGACCAACTCCAAGCAACTGATAAGAAGAAGAAGACAATCGGCTACATCGTTTTCAAGAATGTTGAATCAGCCACAACCGTTGTCAACTCCAAATCATCATGATTAAGCCATCTTCTCGCCATACAGGTATGGATTTTGATATCATTTTAGTTTTGTGAATGACCATGAGTAATATAGTGATTGAAATTTGGTCTTCGAATAGCTCTGTTTATATTTTGAAATGGCTCTGTCATAATGTGTTCATTCTGTATATTTTTCACTTTGCTAAAAATGAATGGAATTTTGTTTTGGATATATGATTTGATCATTCCCAGTATAGACATTAATAGATTTTTATTTGATTTGAACGGTCTTCGTTTGGATTTAATTTGTTATTTTTTCGGATTGACTTAAAAAAGTTAATGGTTTGCTTTCAATTCAATTCGTTTTGTATCCACTCCGAACAGGAAGTTTTTCATGCTCAATTTAGAATACGATCATGTTTGGATTTGATTTCCTTATGATTCATATGCTGTGATTGGCGAATGATTTCGTGAGTTTGGTTGTTACGATCTTTTAATGTGTTGTGTCATATAATTTTCAAAGCTGGAATACAACTCTGTTCGATTTGGATTTGGAAAATACGACTCTGTTTTTATGGAGACAATGCTCTCATTTAAGCCTGTGCAAATAATACTCACGCTCGAATCATGGAACGATTATGATTTGCAATGACTATGTTAAACTCTAGTTGTTCGATTCGCTTGCTGGATTCGTATCATAAATGCTGCTCTGTTTGATTTTAAATTTGAAAAACGAATTCATTGACTTTGTTATCTCTATCAAATTTGGTTATAATTCATTTGAATGGAACGATTTTGATCAGGATCAATCGAGCTTGTTTGCCCAATTTGTAATAACAAATGATCAGATAATTCTTACGAATTCTGTTACCAATTAATTGACCCTGTTATGATTTTGAATGGATTTTCGCGCCAGCTTGAGTCCATCCACTCGTGGTATGAATCATTTGCTTTATCAATACAGTTACAACGATTTGTAAATAATCTTGTTGGATTCGATCATATCTCCTGTTGATAAGGCAATATAAAAATTGCCCCCGATTTGTTTTGACTATATCGATTTCAAATTGATATCAAATGATTTCACAACTCTTAATTATGATTCTATTCGTTCAATTTTGTGGTAACAAAAGAAACAGAGTACGAGTATCTCTATGATCATTTGATTGATTTTGATCCTGTTTGATTTCGAATGGTATAACAATTTCAACTTCAATGATTCATTTTCAAATAGCAATTGGATGTTAATTGAATTTAATTCTTTAAAAGATTTTCAATTGATTTTAATGTTGATTCTGTGTCTTATTTAGACCAGCTACAAAATCGCAAGATTCTGTAGCTAGTCTATAGAATTAGATTTTTATTATTTTATTAATAAAGGCTCCTTCTAACTTGTCCATTTTTTATCCTTTTCAGGTAAATTCGAATTGCATGGGATATGTTGGACAGTCTAGGGGATATTTGTGTGTTTAGTTTTATTGTAGATTCCTAGTTTAGTGAAATTGGGGATATCTTCCCAGATTTATGTAAACAGTTTGATAACTTCCATAGGGAGCTTTTACCCTGTGGAAAACTTATAAATACTTATTATTTTTTGTAATAAGCATCATCCTCACTTATGGGAGAACTAGGCTATGGATTCCTAATACAAACTGAGACAGAAGTTGATGTTCTGCTACATCTTTTGCTTTTCATAATATCAATCTTTTGTTTCATGTTTATGCTTATCAATTTGCATTTGATTAGTGACTACTTTAGCTATCATAGTCTTTTGCAAAATGATATGATTTAATTAATATGATCCA
>ML779215.1:1186244-1212725 GCA_009831015.1 Picea engelmannii
GTTGATGTTCTGCTACATCTTTTGCTTTTCATAATATCAATCTTTTGTTTCATGTTTATGCTTATCAATTTGCATTTGATTAGTGACTACTTTAGCTATCATAGTCTTTTGCAAAATGATATGATTTAATTAATATGATCCATTTCTGATTTCTTTCATTAATCTAAAATACAACAATTACTTTGTTCAGTTAACGAATGGCATATTTCTCTTCTTCATCAATTGAATTATTATGTATAGATCTTTGCATGCAGGTTTATCTAACTGTGAATATTTATAAATTATAAGATTGTTGTTATTTTTATGTCTTGCTTGTCCTGTAAATAAACTTAAAGAGCACTGCAACTATAGTTTACAAGAAGCTTCTAGATAATTTGGAGCGGGTTTCCTCCTTCCGATCAGCTAGGACGATTGTCATACACAGGACAAATCTGGAGTATTTCTCTAGGTCAGTTTGTGATTATTTTTGTTAATTTCTTTAGTATATTATTAGTATTTTAGTTAGTTATATTTGTAGTTTAGATTAGTGTTTTAGTTTAGTTAGTTTTGTTTTATTTCTTGTTCATGAAATCACAAAATCAACACAAAAAAAATATCTTTTTTTGTCATCAGGGCAAAATATAAATGAGTTTTTTCAAGTTTTATCTAAATATGTAGATTGTGGATATTGTACATTTTGTGAATAAGTTATATTTCAGTTAGTAGTTAGATAGTTTATTAGTTAGAGTTAGTATAGTAGTAGTTAGTAGATTATATATATATAATAGTTAGATTAGTTTAGTTTGTTTAATAATTAGTTTTAGTTTAGTTTGTTTAATAGTTAGTTTTAGTTAGATTAGTTTATTAGTTTGTTTTATTTAGTTTTACATAGATTAGTTATTGTAGATTAGTTTTTTTTTTTTTTTCTTAGGACCTTAGATCGGCTAACTGAGCTGCTAAACCCGTCAGGGTGGTTCATCCCAAATAGCTTGGGTTATTAGACAACCCCGGACTGGTTCCACTCTCTCAGTTGACGGACAGTTGATTTCGCCCGTCAACAAATGGTGCTAGAAGGAGGGCCTGAATTTAATTAATGGCATGAGGTGGTCGCAAGACTCCTCCTCCACCTAATCGTTCACCTATTGTGACTAGAATCCATTCAAACGATAATATCCCCCCTCAAACAACAACTACTTCAACCAACGATCCTCATATCACAGTTGAGCCAACAACCCCTAATCCTACATGTGGTGACATACAAGAGATTGTCCACCAATCTCTTATAAAAACACATAGTGCCTTAGCCCGTTTGAGGCAACCAAACCGTCTGTGGGGTCAACCTTTGGACTTCTTTGATATCAAAGAACAATTAGGTGATACTAACCTCACTGTGAATCCTTCAGATCCAATCTTAAATCCTACTACAAGAGGATCTGGGATACCTCCTTCACCTCCTCCATCATCTCCTTCCTCTTCTGGAGGAGATTCCTCTGACGAAGGCAATTCCCCTTCTCAGCCTTCCACACCCACTACCCCAATGGAAAATTAGAACAACCCTACTAGACCTTGTCTTGATCAGGATGTCATAGTTGTACCTAGAGCTTAGCACCCCTTACCTAAACATCCGGAGAAATGGCTTCCCAAGTTTGATCCTGACTCAAAACAGATAGCTGAAGATCACATTAAAAAGTTTATGTTAGCCATAAGACTCCGCAATGTCCAGCATGAAGACGTTGTCTGTAGGTTTTTCCCTTATACTTTCAAGGGAAATGCATCCACATGGTACTTTGCCCAACAACCCCATACCATTGTGTCTTGGGAAAAGTTCGAGTCATGCTTTTTGGAAAAGTTTGGAGATGGTAAGCCTCCGGAAGTCCTAGTCATGGATCTTTCTAGTTTAAGAATGAACCCAAAATAAGAAGTTAAAGACTTTAATCAAAGATTCTTAACGCTTAAAAACTGAATCCTTGCGGATTCCATGCCTGCTGAGAGTCTTATAATAACTTACTACACTAAATCTTTGCATCAAAGTATAGCTATCTGGGTTAAATGATCTAAAAAAGACACATTGTTAGAAGCCTTTGAGGAGGCCAGTCAGATTGAAAAAGACATACTTAGCCTTAAGGAATCTACTAGCAGCAAAACTGAGACTAGTTCTTCTTCCAAAAAGAAGATCGAAATCCTCCCCAGACCCACTCAAAGTAAAACACAACCTAAAAACTCTGATTTGGAAAACTTAACCAAAGTTGTACAAAAACTGTCAAATCAAGTTATACACTTTCAACCGAAGAAGCTTCCTCTAGCAAAGGACCTTACAAGACCCCGTTCTGGAATCCTTTTCCTACTAACCGACCTAATCCGAACACCAAAGGCCTTAATCTAGAAATTTTGCAATGTGCCCTTCAAACAATTCTAGAAGCCCAAGATAACTTGATGCCTCCTGAAATTCCTGAGGAGGTAGTTGAACAAGAGACAGTCCAAGAAGAAGAGTCTTCGCCAAACATTTTTGGACATTTCTCGGATAACATCTTTCAAGATAACTTCAAGACAGTTCATCCTTATAATACCAGGAGAAAGACAACAAACAAACCTTCTACCGAAAACACTACAACTTCGCCTCCAAAGCAATCTAAATCAGCTGAGACTAAACAGAGTAATGTGAACCCCAACTTAGATTATGATGTTGTTGAAGATCTTAAAAAGTTAAGGGCTAACATTTCTATTTATGAGTTATTGAAGTTTCCATTTTTGTTACAAAAAATGTTGCAAAATATTTCAAAAAATGGCAAGAATGGTAGTTCTAATGGTAACAAGGTTGTGCAAAATAAAGTCCCTCAAAAGACTTCCACTAAAAACACCCCTGATCCTCAAGATAAAGGAAGCCTTCCTGTAAGTCCTGTAAATAATGTAAATAATGTAGATAAAATAGCTTTAGAAACTGCGAGTAAAAAACCACTAGCTATTACTCTTAGTACTCGCAAAAATGTACCTCCATTTCTATTAACTTTCGAGATCTTTAACAGAAACGTGCATAATTGTATGGTATACTTAGGGGCGTCATCCAATGTAATGCCATTGTCTGTCTGCCAGAAGATTAATGCTAAGGTTGAACCATCTACCTTAAAAATCATACAACTTGATCGGACCAATGTTAAGGTTATAGGCGAACTAAAAAATGTACTTATTAGATTATCATCTAACCCCAAGGTTCATCAGGTTATTGTCATGATCATTGTGGATATTCCAGAAGTGTATGGTATGTTTTTAAGCAGGGACTGGTTGGAGCAGCTACATGTTTATTTCATGACAGATTGGTCTCATCTATGGCTTCCAGAAAATGGCAAGCCTAATAAAATCAAAGTAAATTGTGAGCGCTACCTTAAGCTCACGGTCACAGATTTGAACGATCCCAACGAACCATACACACCTTCTACTGATTCACCCGAAGTACAAGGGATGGACACCTTCTTGGGCAATTTCATGGCCGAGGCTTCACCTATCATCAATCCAGAACAAAAGTCCGAGATTGAAGCATATATGCAGCCAACAGTTTCTACGCAACGGTCCCATGTGCCCGATGGAAATCAAATTTGGTCGCTTTATTTTGACGGGTCAAAGTCCAAAGAAGGAGCTGGAGCCGGCTGTGTCATTATTGATCCGGCAGGTAATAAGACATTAATTGCATGTAGACTAGAATTTGAATGTACTAATAATACTTCAGAATATAAGGCTTTACTGCAAGGTCTCAGAAAATATTTGGATATGAACATTCAAAACCTGGCTGTTTTTGGCGACTCTGAAATAGTGGTTAGACAGGTAAGAGATTCTATCCACTATCTTTCTTCGCATCTCAAAAGCTACCGATCTGAGGTATGGAATTTAATGAATAAATTTTCTACTTTCAATGTAAATTCCATTCCTATATTAAATAATGTTGAAGCAGACTTATTAGCTAATGTAGCTTCTAAACTTCTTCCTGCAGAAGGCTTGTCCCCAGACGCATTCTCCATTGAACTGTTGTTCAGACCATCTATTCCTGACAATATCACGAACTCGAGAGTATTTGATGACGATCAGCAGATCATCGACTTTCTACACATGGAAGAAACCTTTCAAGGCGCGGTGATAGACGAATGCACGCATGATGAAAATTTGCATGATTTTACGGTAATACCTGATCCGAAAACTCCTGAAGCTCTATCGGACATGGTAAATTCGATACCCAAATCTGTAATTAGATTAGAGAAGTTTTACGATTTTCAAGATAAATTTAAAAAGATGGTCAACTGTAAAACCAATAGTTCCTCGTTATCTTATGAAAAAGTAAACTTAGGAACTAATGAAAATCCTCAGTGCATTAATCTAGGGTTGGGATGTTCTCAACAAGAAAAAGATGCATTCATTAAATTGTTCAAAGAATTTAAAGATGTCTTTGCATGGACGTATGATGACCTCAAAACTTTCGACCCTAATATCATATAGCATGTCATCCCTACGAAGCCCCAAACCTTACCCTTTCATCAAAAACTGAGGAAAATGCACCCCAAACTCGAACCGACCGTTCAAAAAGAATTGAATAAGCTCCTAAATGCTAAGATAATTTTTCCTGTTAGGCACACTCAATGGGTTTCCAACCTTGTCCCAGTCCGGAAGAAAAATGGGGAAATCCGACTCTGTGTCGATTTTCGGAACCTTAATAGAGCGTCTGATAAAGACAACTATCTTGTGCCACCCATGGAACAGATCCTTCAACAGGTATCTGGTTCTGAGAGGCTATCCTTACTGGATGGTTTCTCAGGGTATAACCAAGTCCTGATGTCTCCACTAGACCAACTCAAAACTACCTTTTGTACCCCGTGGGGCACTTACGCTTATCGTAAAATGCCCTTTGGATTGATTAATGTCGGTGCCACCTTTCAGAGAGCAATGGACATTACTTTCCGAGGCTTAATCAATCAGTCCGTTGTAGTTTACTTGGATGATGTGACTGTATATTCTAAAAACAAAGATGATCATCTAGCTCACTTACGAGTCGTTCTACTTCGATGTCATAAATACGGCATCTCCTTGAATCCCAAAAAGTCTATCTTTGCAATAGAACAGGGTAAACTATTATGATTCATTGTGTCTAGTGAAGGGATGATTATTGACCCCGAAAGGACTCAATTCATCGCAAAACTTCCCCCTCCTACATCCAAAAAATCTATGCAGTCTTTCTTAGGCCAGATTAACTTCGTGAGAAGATTTGTCCCCAGTTTCTCCGAAATGGTCAGGCCTTTACAGAATCTGATTAAGAAAGACACCCAATATCACTGGGGACCCATAGAAAATCAAGCTTTTAATGCAATAAAGAAGGCCATAATAGACGCTCTATCTCTCATGAGCCCTAACTTCTCTCAAGATTTTACACTCTATGAGTTTGCCACCAACCATTCCTATGTCGTCGTCCTAACCCAAAAGAATGCCGAGAACAATGAAGTACCCATCGCCTTTATGAGCTATGCTTTCAAAGGTGCTGAACTTAACTATCCAGCGATTGATCAACAAACCTACGTTGTTTTCAAAGAAGTCAAGCACTTCCAGTCCTATCTTTTGAAGTCAAGGACGAAAGTCATTGTCCCCTACCTAGCCATGAGGAACTTGTTAGTGCAAAAGGAACTAGGAGAGAAGAGATCCAACTGGGTCACCTCCTTGCAAGAGTATGGCTTAGAAATCACCCCATCTCAGATAGTGACAGGCCAAGGGTTATGTAAGTTAGTTGTTGATTCAGTGGTAGGAGAGCAAGAACAAAGCGATACGTCAGACCTAGGACAACATGATCAAAGTTTAATTTGTTGCATGCAAAACCATGTTAGTCCTTGGTACGACGATATTAGATTCTGTCTTGAACATGGGTCATCACCTCGTCACTTAGATCCCACTAAGAGAAGAGCGTTAAGTTTAAAGTCCACCTCCTTTCATTTGGTTAATGGTATCCTGTTTCATCAGAGTTTTGACGGTGTACTGATGCGTTGTCTTGAAAAAGACGAAGCAGAAAAATTCTTGCTTGAGTTGCATGTAGGAGAAGCTGGTGGTTACTTCGATGGCGACACCACTGCTCATAAAGTTTTAAGAGTCGGTTATTACTGGCCCACGCTTTTTAGAGACACCCATGCCTTATGTCATAAATGTATCATTTGTCAAAAAGCATCAGGGTGGTTACAAAAACCATCCTTTCCTCTGCAACCCGTTTCGTTAGATTCTCCTTTTCAGCAGTGGGGCCTTGACATCATAGGTCCAATCAACCCCCCATCCTCTCAACAACACAAGTTTATTGTGAAAGCCATGGATTAATTTACCCGATGGTCTGAAGCTGTTGCGTTAAGAACTGTCAATACCATTCAGGTAATCGCCTTTCTAAATTCGAATATTATCACTCGTTTTGGTATCCCTGACTGTTTAGTATTTGACAACACTTCTTACTTTTCTTCTCTTGACATGAGTGAGTTCACTTTGGAAAAAGGAATTAAGCTGAAGTATTCTACTAGTATTTACCCTCTGGGCAACGGATTGGCTGAATCCACAAACAAAAACTTAATTAAAATCATCAAGAGAACGGTGGTTGAAAATCACAAGAATTGGCACAATGCATTGTTGAATGCATTATGCGTTGATATGGTAACGCCAAAAGCTTCTATAGGTAACTACCCCTTTTTTCTCGTTTATGGAAGAGAAGCAGTTTTTCCACCTCACATTCTTCTTCCTTCACTTTAGTTGTCATACAAAGTCCAAGAAGAAGATTTCCCCCCTTTGGAAAACCGAATTAATGCTTTGATGAAGCTAGAAGAGGTAAGAGCCCAAGCTAAACGTAAGTTAGATCAACATCAACAATTTGTTAAAAGCTAGTTCGATTCTAACTCTACTTCTGATAGGAATTTTGAAGTAGGCGATCTCATCTTGAAGTAGGACAAACCGCATGAGGGAAAGGGAGAACACACAAAATTTCAAAACTTGTGGCTTGGATCGTTTTTAATTCCTGAAAAGTTGGGTCCCAGTTCTTTTCGATTGCAAAATCTGGAAGGGCATCTTGACACCTACCCGGTGAATGGCCAAGCCCTAAAAAGATACTTTGCTTGATAACAACCCTTGTATATTATGTATATATTTTGCTTTTGTTGCTTTTTCGTTTGCTTTTTGTTGGTGATTTTAAATTGAATTTATCAGTTGATGCTTTCTTTCAAATACACATACCTGTACACTGATCTATTCAGACAAAGACAATAGAAATTTCCTTCGCTGAAATAACTTCTGAAAAATTTGTACAAAGATCAATGGTTTATTTCTGAAATTTATATCTATGTTGGAAAAGTCTATTGTTTAAACGAAGATGCTTGATTTTGATCTTTGAGTAAAGTTCATCATGATCATCTATTATCTTTTTACGATGTCCCTATTCTGTAAAGGAATGAATCAGAGGATGTCTCCCTGCCTTAGGAAGTTGTTTTTATAAATGAAACATCTCCGGATCTTGATAAAGGACAGTTCTAAAAAAAAATTAAAAAAATCTGATGAGGTCTGAAAAAATATGTTAAAACATCATGATTTTTAGCGTCACCCCGCTCAAATATATATCTATAAAAATAAAAAATAAAATAAAATTATCAATAAGAGTTGTGGGAAGTGCTTGTAAACCCACTGGGATACTGAACAGGTCTGTTGGCAGTGGGTAAATACATGCATGGCACCAAGACACCTTCGCTAGGGTACTGAACAGGCCCGCTGGCAGCAAAGCAATGTCGGGTATATGAAAATTTGTAAATAAGAAACCTCTTTAATGTCCTTTATTTTGATCCAGAACTTCTTGGCAGGATACAGATGTCAGAGTGGGTTAAATGTCAACACTATCGAGGCTATGGACGCCTACTGGCAGCAGTGGCTATGCCAATAGTATTGAAGATTTTATCTTTAATATTGTGACTTGCTGATCTTAAGATTGTTATCAATTTTCATCTTTTTGAAACACTACTGGAATAGTTGGTTAATGATGATGTTTATACAATTTTCTAGTTGTTATTTTTGAGTTGGAATTATCTTTGTTGTCCTAATTTGAATTTGTTTCTTTTGGCAGAGATAACTGCTTCTACTAGTGTGTCACCATTATTGGCAGCCAATTCACCTTTTTCTATTGTCTTATAAGCTACCTACACCAATGTTTTGCAAACATCTATTTTTCATCGCAATTTTCAAATAAACGACACTTTTATTTTTGCGACACTTGCACATTTACCTTCATTTTTTTCTTCACGAATGTAAGCGTGAAAACTTAGTCTTTTGAAGTTGTATTGGAATCATTATTTGAACTGTCATGATCCTTCTTGTCAATATGCATATTGCACTTACTTTTCACTTATCGTTATGCAGCTGGCAAAACTTTCGAACTATACTCATTGGACATTCTTGTATTGATTGTGTGACTTGGTTTCATTGAGTTTGTAACGCATTGGCATTTGGATTTGCATTTTATTCGACCTACTTGACCATTGGTTTCATGAAAATACATAGGGGTTATGATTAAATATTTTATATATGTCTTTAGATATAATGCCTATGTTAATGTTTTCATAACTATTGGCATGTTGATTATATGAAGACCCTTTGGCACCTTGGTTAAACTATTGATATGAGCTGTTACAATACATTGGCGCATGGTTAAATATTTGTCATTGGTTTAAAATCGTATGTTGATGGTTTAAAACTATGGAATAATGTTTCAATTGCGCGCATTGGTTTATACACTTGCCACTGTTTTCATTGGTCAGCCAAGTGACATAATTGTTTAACTATAGAATAATGGGTAGAACAGCTATGAGTCGGCGGTTGTACTTTGGCAATAACTATTTTGCATGGCAGAGATAAACTCCACCACCTTCGCACGATGGCATTTATGCCTATCCCTTATCCCCATTTACCTTTGTTAGCTCGGGTAACCCTTCCCGCATTTTGCTCGTGTGTGTGCTATGATCCAAACCCTGGGCTTACCATGTGCTCGGCTCCATGGCACCAGTCGTGCGAATCGAGCCAAATAGAAACCAAGCCTTGTTAATGTTCGACAATGCCTGGAAGGAATTGGAAGATAACGGATGGCTCACCTTCGTGCAACAATTTGAGGATTTTAATCTAATTGTGGCAGAGTAGTTTGCTCTGACTTTTGATGGCTGTAGATCCAAGGTGGGCGACATACAGTTGGAAATTGATGAGAATTTTATTAGTTCAGCTACAGGGTTACCTACCACGGGCCAGCGTTGGTTCAAGAATTCGAAAGTGGAAGAGGTTCCGTGGCCACTACTGTTCGTCTCCTGAAAGGTCACCTCATGTGACAGAGGTATGCCCATCTCTCCACTTAAACCATGATGGCATGATACTTTGATGATAGTCAAATAGTTCGTGACCTGTGAAGGTTGATACGGACTTGTGTTTCTCTACCACCTGCATTTGTTAATGAATTTTATGGGATACCTGTTGAATATGCCCTTTTACTTTCAGCGCAGCCTATATAAAATGTCGAAAAGGTTTAAAAAGGAGAAGGCTGACAGTAGCCTGTTCCACAATGGACTTATTAAACTTATCATTGTTCATTACTTGAGTTTACACGGTGCTAGTTGGAGAGCTTTCATCGCTTGAAATGGTTTTGATGATACAGACCCTGTCTAGGTTGACAAGCCTATGGTAAATGAAACCAAGGCCGGGCCACCCATGCCCTTCCATATCCTATTTCCCTCTCCTAAGCCTTCGGTCGACCCTACTATTAAATTACTAGACATTGGAACATAGAAGGCTGAGGCTATAAAGAAACCTATGAGAAAAAAGGCTAAGGAAAACCCTACTGCTAATTCCAAGGGTAAAAAGAACGCTCGTCTTATTTCAAGAATGTCTAGGAACAAACCTAAACCATCTGCTGAGTCAAAGCCTATCATCCTAAGTGAGGATTCGGAATCTGACGTAGAGCGTTTCTTAGCTAGTGAGTACCCTTACTCGCAGGGTTTATGCCCCGAGCCATCTTATGATTTCGTGATGAATCTTCCCCCCTGCCTGAGGAGTAACCCTGGCTACCCTGGTATTAAATTGCCTAACGAAACCCTCAGCAATATGTCAAAACCCTCGCCTACTCTTTTGAAACCCATACAGTCTTCCTGTGGTCAATGCGATTTATGGTTGGAACGATACTACATCGATGTTCCCCTACTCCAATTGAAAATTCAATCGGTGGAATATCAAATTGCAGTGTTGACCAGCCAAAGAGACCAACTCCAAGCAACTGATAAGAAGCAGAAGACAACCAGCTCCATCGTTTTCAAGAATGTTGAATCCGCCACAGCCGTTGTCAACTCCAAATTTTTATGATTAAGCCATCTGCTCGCCATACAGGTATGGATGTTGATATAATTTTAGTTTTGTGAGTGACCATGAGTAATATAGTGATTGAAATTTGGTCTTCGAATAGCTTTGTTTATATTTCGAAATGGCTCTATCATAATGTGTTCACTCTGTATATTTTTTTCTTTGCTAAAAATGAATGGAATTTCGTTTTGGATATATGACTTGATCATTCCCAGTATAGGAATTGATAGATTTTTATTGGATTTGAATGGTCTTCATTTGGATTTAATTTGTTAGTTTGTCGGATTGACTTAACAAAGTTAATGGTTTTCTTTCCATTCAATTCGTTTTGTATCCACTCCGAATAGGAAGTTTTTCATGCTCAATTTCGAATGCGATCATGTTTGGATTTGATTTCGTTATGATTCATATGCTATGATTGGCGAATGATTTCGTGAGTTTGGCTGTTACGATCTTTTAATGTGCTGTGTCATATAATTTTCAAAGCTGGAATACAACTCTGTTCGATTTGGATTTGGAAAATATGACTCTGTTTTTATGGAAACAATGCTCTTATTTAAGCCTATGCAAATAATACTCACGCCCAAATCATGGAATGATTATGATTTGCAATGACTATGTTAAACTCCAGTTGTTTGATTCGCTTGCTGGATTCGTATCATAAATGTTGCTCTGTTTGATTTTAAATTTGCAAAACGAATTGATTGACTTTGTTATCTCTATCAAATTCGGTTATAATTCGTTTGAATGGAATGATTTTGATCAAGATCAATCGAGCTTGTTTTCCCAATTTGTAATAACAAATGATCGGATAATTCTTACGAATTCTGTTACCAGTTAATTGACCCTGTTATGAGTTTGAATGGATTTTCATGCCAGCTTGAGTCGATCCACTCATGGTATGAATCGTTTTCTTTATCAATACAGTTACAATGATTTGTAAATAATCTTGTTGGATTCGATCATATCTCCTATTCATAAGGTAGTATAAAAATTGCCCCCGATTTTTTTTGATTATATCGATTTCAAATTGATATCAAACGATTTCACAACTGTTAATTATGATTCTGTTCATTCGATTTTGTGGTAACAAAAGAAACAGAGTATGAGTATCTCTATGATCATTTGATTGATTTTGATCCTGTTTGATTTCGAATGGTATAACAATTTCAACTTCAATGATTCGTTTTCAAATAGCAATAGGATGTTCATTGAATTTAATTCTTTAAAACATTTTCAGTTGATTTTAATGCTGATTCTGTGTTTTATTTAGACCAACTACAAAATTGCAAGATTCTGTAGCTAGTCTATAGAATTAGATTTTTATTATTTTATTAATAAAGGATCCTTCTAACTTGTCCATTTTTTACCCTTTTCAGGTAAATTCGAATTGCATAGGATATGATGGACAATCTAGGGGATATTTGTGTATTTAGTTTTATTATAGATTCCTAGTTTAGTGAAACTGGGGATATCTTCCCAGATTTATGTAAACACTTTGATACCTTCCACAGGGAGGTTTTACCCAATGGAAAACTTATAAATACTTATTATTTTTTGTAATAAGCATCATCCTCACTTGTGGGAGAACCAAGCTATGGATTCCTAATACAAACTGAGATAGAAGTTGATGTTCTGCTACAGCTTTTGCTTTTCATAATATCAATCTTTTGTTTGATGTTTATGCTTATCAATTTGCATTTGATTAGTGACTACTTTAGCTATCATAGTCTTTTGCAAAATGATATGAATTAATTAATATGATCCATGTCTGATTTCCTTCATTAATCTAAAATACAACAATTACTTTGTTCAGTTAATGAATGGCAAATTTCTCTTCTTCATCAATTAAATTATTATGTATAGATCTTTGCATGCAGGTTTATCTAACTGTGAAGATTTATAAATTATAAGATTGTTGTTATTTTTATGTCTTGTTTGTCCTGTAAATAAACTTAAAGAGCACTGTAGCTATCGTTTACAAGAATCTTCTGGATAATTCAGAGCAGGTTTCTTCCTTCTGATCAGCTAGGACAATTATCATACACAGGACAAATCTGGACTATTTCTCCAAGTCAGTTTGTGATTATTTTTGTTAATTTCTTTAGTATATTATTACTATTTTAGTTAGTTATATTTGTAGTTTAGATTAGTGTTTTAGTTTTGTTAGTTTTGTTTTATTTCTTGTTCATGAAATCACAAAATCAACTCAAAAAAAATATATTTTTCTGTCATCAGGGCAAAATATAAATGAGTTTTTTCAGGTTTTATCTAAATCTATAAATTGTGGATATTGTACATTTTGTGAATATGTTATATTTCAGTTAGTAGTTAGATAGTTTATTAGTTAGAGTTAGTATAGTAGTAGTTATTAGATTGTATATATATATATATATATATATATATATATATATATATATAGAATAGTTATATTTGTTTAGTTTGTTTAATAATTAGTTTTAGTTTAGTTTGTTTAATAGTTAGTTTTAGTTAGATTAGTTTATTAGTTTGTTTTATTTAGTTTTAGTTAGATTAGTTATTGTAGATTAGTTTTCTTTTTTGTTTTCTTAGGACCTTAGATCATCTAACGGAGCCACTAAACCTGTCAGGGTGGTTCATCCCAAATGGCTTGGGTTATTAGACAACCCCGTACCGGTTCCACTCTCTCAGTTGACGGATGGTCGATTTCGCCCGTCAACAAATAGGGTATTGGGTGTTTTTAAGACAACAACCATACAAACAAATGTCCCTCAAGCAAGCCAAGAAGGATGATAAATTATCACCAAAGTACTATCGCCCTTATAAGGTGTTGCAAAATATTGGTACTATGGCATACAAATTGGAGTTGCATGCATCTTCACGAGTACACCCAGTTTTCCATATTCGATGCTTAAAGAAGGTTATAGGTGACAAGATCCCAGTTCAAACAATATTGCTAGAACTTGATGAGGAAGGAAAAATCATATTGGATCCTGAAGCCATCACTGACACAAGAATTCACCAGTTGAGGAATAGATCCATTTCAAAATATCTCGTTAAATGGAGGAAACTATCGGTTGAAGACTCCACTTGGGAAGATGAGACTATTATGCAAAAGCATACAAAGTTACTTGAGAGTTGCGGACAACACTTGTCTCAAGGGGAGGGGAATGTTAATCCTTAAATAGTGGCTCATTACCCCTTAATTGGGTCATATTACATTAGTAATGTTATTTTATTTGTGTTGTCTTGAGTCCATTAGTTGTAATTGTACCTCCTAGTCTCCTATATATACCAATGAGACATTTTCATTTGGAATCATCTTGTATTTGGACATTTATGCAGGGTATAAGGGGGTTTCCCCCTTAAAGAGTCTTATTACCTGAAATTCTCTCTTTTTCAAGGCGTTGAGTACTTATTCTTAGGTTTTTATATGCTATATTGATATTTGGTTCTTAACGTATGAAATTCCACGTGGCACAATTTTACCAGTGCATGAAATGACCCAAAAATGCCAAATATGAGTGACACGTGGCAGCCTCTGGTGCTACCATGTCATCATGATGATGTCAATATTACACATTTCACCTCCTACACATGAAAAATATGTTGTACAGATGTTAATTTCATTCATACTAATGCTGACAACAACAACATATATGTTGACTCATCCCCATGTTGACTGTGATAGGTTGACCCAACTTTGACCACAAATATATTTTGATCTGTAACTTTGTTTGACGAGTTGTTTGCATCATTGGAAATATTGCAACACACTCTTCGTGATGATTCCATTTTCACTAAGTTTTGAGAACTTTGAATTTTTTCCCTTTCTCTATCTGTTGAGGCCATTCTAAGCATATTGGGTTTCTTCTGCATGTTCAGAGTTGTTCTTTGTCTTCTCTGGATCCTTTTTTTATCATTCCTTCCCAGCGAGAGATTTGTAGACCACCAATATCTTTCAACAATCAACGGATAAGTAAGGTAAGAGTTCCCTAACCTTGTCCTTCTCAATTTTCATTTCTTGGATGTATTCCCTTTAAGCCTATTCGAAGATAATCAAAATCACCCTTACATGAAGTCCTCATCCTTATGTCCAAGATGATATCTTCCTTTAACTCATCCAAGTACTCAGGAGAAAACTCATCAACTGAAGGTATTGAAACTTCCTCTTCTTGATCCATGATCATGGGAGGCTCAAAAAGTTTCAAGTTCTCTACATTTAGAACTGAGTAAATATGGATATACAGTGGAAGATCTAGACAAAAAGAATTGGTACAACTTTTCTCCAAAATAGTCAAGGTTCCATAATGAATGGGATTGAGTTTATTTCCTTCACCCTTCAGTCTCTTCTTACTGATGTGAAGCCATATATGGTCTCCAACTTGGAACTAATGATCAACCATGTGCTTTTCATGTCGAGCTTTATATTGTGGTTGAATTTTCTCCAACTATTCCATGACTACCTGATACACCTGTTGTATCCTCTGGATGAACTTGCAGGCTTTGTCCTCTTTTATTTCTTCATTTGAATTGACATCTCTCCCATACATCAAGTCCAAAGGAAATTTAGGTAGGTACCCAAAACAGGTCTCAAAAGGAGAAAACTAAGTGGAGTAACGTAAGTCTTAGTTATAATCATGATGTACATAGGGTATCTATTCATCCCATAACTTGGGATGCTTGTTGCAGTAGCCTCAAAGCAAAAATACCATTGTTTGGTTTACAAACTTTGTTTGTCTGTCAGTCTGTGGATAGAAAGAAGTGCTCCTATTCATTTTTGTCTCCATCATTCGCCACAATATTTTCCAGAAATCCCCAAGGAATCTAGTATCTTAATCCAGGATAATGGATGTGGGTAACCCAAAGTGATCCCAAACATAATGAAAGAAGAGATCAACACTCTACTCAACAATGATATTCTTTTTACATGGCATCAAGATACACATCTTGTTGAACCTATCCACTACAACATACAAATAGCCATGACCCCCTTTTAACATTGGTAAACCCCCTAAAAAATCCATGGAGATACTTTCCCACGGATGGGATGGAACAGGTAGTGGTGAGTATATCCCCAGTTTTCTATTAGTGGGCTTACAAGTAGAACACATCACACACCCCTTTACATATTTAGTTACAATTTGTTTCATTTGAGGCCAGTAACAAAACCTCTGCAAATGAGCCATATTTTTTCCTACCCCAAAATGCCCAGACACAATAGAAGTGTGAGCTTCTCGTATTACATGGACTCATTCACTTGTAGGAATACATATCTTTCCAAGATGGTAGAGTAGTTTTCCCTATAGACAATAGTTCTCTACCTGTGAACCATGGGTTAACTTCTCATATACTTCTTTAAAATCTCCATCAATGGCATATTGTTCCACATAGATATCATGAGATAAATAAATATTATTCAAAATAATAGGGGCAACAATAGGAGGTCTAGAAAGAATATCAGCTAGCTTGTTACTTGTATTGTTTTTGTACTTGATTACCAAATGAAATTGTTGTATAAAACTCATCCATTTGTACTATCGAGATTGTTGCAGTTTGGTTTGTGGTTGGAGATACTATAAGGGTTGGTGATTGGTATGTATGATTGTTTCCTTCCCTAACAAGTAGTTCTTCAATTTATTTACGCTTTAAACCAATGCTTACAACTCTTTATCATATGTAGGATAGTTAACAACAACTTGGTTAAAATTTTCAGAGTGGTAATAGATAGGCTTATGATATTGCATCAATAATTCACCCATGGCGTAACCACTAGCATCTGTCTCAATCTCAAAGGGTTGTTTAATATTTTCCATTGCTAATACCGGTGTCGTACTGAAATTTTCCTTCAAAGTGTCGAAAGCATTTTGTTGCTTTCCTTCCCACTGAAAAGTGTTCTTCACACTTGTTAAGGAATGCAAAGGAGTTGCTATAAAATATAAGTTTGAAATGAACCTCCTTCAATACTGGACTGCAGCTAAGAAGCTATGTATATTGGTTGCACTTTTTGGCTCAGGCCAATTTACAATTACATCAATCTTGGAAGGATCAATTTTTAATTGTCCTCCTCCTACAATACGACCTAAGTATACAAGTGCAGTGTTTCCAAATTCACATTTAAACAATTTTACAAACAAATTTTCCCTTTGCAAAGTATCCAATACTTGCTTTACATGCCTCACATGTTCATCCCAAGTCCCAATAAAAATAAGGATGTCGTCTAAATATGCAGTCACAAAATCATTTAGGAAAGGCCTGAATACATCATTCATCACACACGTGAAGGTTTTCAGAGCATTACAAAGCCAAAATGACATAACTAACAACTCAAAAAATCCTTGTTTGGTTTTAAAGGAAGTCTTCCATGAATCCTATTCTGCAACCCTGATCTGATGGTATCTACTACGCAAATCCAACTTAGTGAAATAAACAACATCCGTTAATTGATCAAGTCAATCATCTATACGAAGAAGAGGGTATCGATTGATCCAGATTATTTTCGGCACGAAATGAGATCGGAGATATAATAAAGAAATGCACAAAGATATCGTAGATATTCAATAATATAAAAGAAATGTATCAGAGATGCAACCATAAACATAGATATATAGTAATACACAATTTCTATTAATGAAAGAAATGTACAGAGACTATAAAAATATAGAGTGAAAGACTCGCTAGAATGGTGGCAGCTTATCTCTGAGAAGAGATGTGACGGCTACTCGCACTCGCAAGAAGATGATTACAATGAGCCTCTAAAGGCATTTTTACAATAATCAGGAATGGAAAAAACCCTATACATCCAAAAACCTAACCCTAGGAGATTTAGCGCCAAAAGTCATGTAGGCCCCGTTTGGGTAAGTGAGTACATCAACTTCCCGGGGTCGTAACTTTTGCATACGATCTTCGTTTTAGGTGTTTGATAGCTTGTTGGAAAGGTATCATCGAGGAGATTCATTTTGGGGGTTCAATAATGCCTTCAAATATCATTGAGAACCTCTATCTCAAAAAACCTTCATTTGGGCCCTCAAAATGGCCCCGGAAGTTAAAACCTGCTAAAAATAGTAAATTGCCAAAATTGCCAGAAAACTATTTTGATCCATTTGGACAAGGTGGGTGGCCACTGATATCCGCCTAAAGGATTGATTTTTCACCATGATTATATTTAAGTCCCAGTAATCGACACATATTCGCCATTTTCCATCTTTCTCTGGCACCATCATGATCGAAAAACCACAAGGATATGAGTTGGGCCTGATGACCCCTTGATCCAATAATCCTTTTACTTGCTTCTTGATCTCTATCATCTCCACAACTGAAATCATGTACATGCCCACATTAGGAATAGAAGAAGCATGTTGAAGATGTATCTCATGTTGGATTTCCCTCTTAGGAGGTAATCCATCTAGTTCCTGGAAAATATCATCATACTTAGAAACAATATCAATTAATTATTTCTTATGAGAAGGATCACATCCTTGGAAAGCATTGACTGTTCCGACATCTGTATCGCTTATGAACATGAGTATATATCTCTTATTAGTTTTTATGAGTCTCTTCATTTGTTCTGCACTAACAAGTGTTGTATTTACCCTCATCCTATGAGCTCTAACAATATATTCCACTCCCCCCTTTAGTAAGGTGGTATTTTTTCTCATGAAGAAAGAATACTACTTTTCTATCATAAAGATAAGGACTCCCCAACATTATGCCACATATATCAAGTGATACAACATCCAAATCCACTTCATAAATCAACTTTGAAGCAATATAAAATCTGACCCTAAATTGTTTGGTGACATTATTTTTTTCTTTATCACATACCCCACAAAGAGGATAAGGCTTTAGGTGTGGTTTCATTTAAATAACCATCATTTTGACAAGTGCTTCAAATATCAACTTTACTTGGGAACCTAGATCAAATAATGTATCTATCTTTGTGTGTTTAGATACAACTCTTATGTGAAATAAGTCATTCCTCTTTCATTCATCATCATGAGATTCATTATTGGAATTTGAACTAGCATGAAGGGAATATTTACCTTGTACTCTAACCACTGTGATCTTTCCTTTGTCTCCTAAATCGGAACCCAGATCTTGGTGCACTATAACAACAATTTTCGTCTTCCCCTTTCCACCAAACTATTTCAGTCTCTTCTCTAGATGCAGTTTCCAATAGTGTTCATCATCGTGACCACTTTTCTCGCAATGAGTGAAAGATGACCTTCCTCCTTCTCTCATTACTATGGTGGTCTTCTTTTCCTTCCTTTTAAACATCTTAATGGCTTATGTGGGAGATTGGAAGGTTTCTTGGTGGGATATTATTTAACATTCTTTCCCCTATTCTCAAGGTGAGTGGATTGCACACACACTTCATCAAGACTGGTGGGGTTAAACAAGAGAAAAGCATGACAAATATTTGTGTGAAGTGCGCCAATATACTTCATTAAAGTTTCATAAGAATCTGAAGGAATGTTTAATGCAAGATTTCTTTCTAAATTATTCTTTGAAACTTTTTACAGTTTGACCTTTACTTTTCCTTAAAGTTTGTCATTCCAACATTGCTTTATGTAAATAACCCAATGAATAAAATTTCTTCCTTATCACTGATTTAAATTCCGACCATCAGGAAGGAAGATTACCACACTTACTTGTGTCCTGAAGTTTTCTCTCCCACCATACAAAAGCGGTGCCTTCCAACCAAAGAGAAGCAAATTGCACTTTAAATTCCTCTTCATCAATATTTTGAACATGACAATATACTTCAACCTGTCGAATCCAATTATCTAGCTTTTCAGGATAAACATCTCCATTAAACATAGGTAAAGAAAATTTTACATCAAGATTTAATAATGGCTTCTTAAAAGAAGTTTTATGGCTATAATGATGAGAATGATGAGAATGCTCAGAGGAAGAAGAACCAGAACTTGATGGTGAAGATGGAGGCTCAAGAGGGTCTCCTCCAACAGCTTGGTTTACTGAAGCATCATCATCATCATGCGATTCCTTTTTATTCTCTTACTTCTTCATCATCTTCTCGTAGTCTGCATACATTCATTCGACCATTTATGACATGCAATAAAATACCATATGAATGTTTTTCTCCTATTCATCACACTTGTCCTCTTCTTCCATTTCTTCCTTCAGGATGCACAACCAAATTCAGGATTGAAAGTATTAAGAGTTCCTTCACCTTGCTTATTCTTATACACAGTAAGAATTCACAGTCAACAATTCAAGTCAAAGATGACTATTATGATACCACATGATCCAGGATCTTTTGATCGAGTGACTTATAAAGAATTGCATTAAATGAGCTTAAATTACAGTGCACCATTAAACAAGGAAAATATCAATAATGAAGAGATATAAGAATCAAATGTGGACACAAAAAACTTGATAACGAAGGTCATCCCTGGTGGACTATGTCTCTGGGTCCTGTTCTCAAATGGGTAAGCCTTCTTATTAACTCAACAAAAGAATTTGGAAAAATACATAAGTATGCATCATTCTGAAATAAGGTTGCAGAAGTTTTTATCAGATAAGAAAACAAACAACACAACTAAATTCATTGCATCAAACTACCCAAAAATAATTGTTTCCATGCCTCGATCCGACTCTGTCACTCCCAAGACCAAGAAAAATTCTTTCTCGGTTTTTGTGCTCTACAACCTGCAATAAATGATGAATAATTGTCTCGAATTGCATGCCCATTCATACCCACAGAAGCCCTCCTCCATCACTGGGAGGATTCATGCTTTAAATAATAAAACTGATGTTACAACCAATGTTAGGTCGTTGTTCTATTAGTTACAAAGCATATATTAAGATGCATATAAAGGAAGGAGGTGTTGGGGTCGAACCTGCGGGCCTCTCCTTTTGGCTTGACTATTGCAACATATATATATATATATATATATATATATATATANNNNGACACAAGCCTATTCCTTTAACTTTGGCAAGGCTTCTATAATTTGGTCTGGTGCCATATTTGGCGGACCCGCCAAATCTTAATGTTTTTTGAATTTTCGATCACAGGTTGTCATTGGGAAATTTCCCATTGCCCCATGGCAACCCATGACTAAGCGACGTTGCAACCAACCATTGGGCCACATCAACCATTGTATAATAAACCTACCATGTCAGTGTACACTCTAGAAACTTAGTTACCAACTTAGCCTACCATGTTAGTAGCCATGTCACTGTATAGACTGCCACATGGCACAATTTTACTGATCCACGAAATGACCTAGAAATGCCAAATATGAGTGACACGTGGTAACCTATCGTGTTGTCATGTCACCATGTTAATGTCATGTTGATGTCAGCATGATATGTGTCACATCCTTCACATGCCAACTATGGTATATGGATGTTGACATCATCCGTACTAATGATGATGTCAGTAGTACAGATGTTGACTCATCCCCCTGTTGATTGGGCTAGGTTGACCAAACTTTGACCACCAATATCTTTTGATCCACAACTCTATTTGATGATTTGTTTGTGTTGTTGGAAATATAGAGACACATGCTTCATAATGATGTTATTTTTATTGAGTTTTGAGAACTTTGAATGTTTTCCCTTTCCCATTCTGTTGAGGCCATTCTAAGCGTCCTAGGTTGCTTATGCAAGTTCTGATTTGTTCTTTGTCTTCCTTAGATCCTTTTTGGATCATCGAGGCTGAAGGAAGATGGCTCGACTAGAATTTAAATACTCAAGTCGAAATTTCTCCTAGTTTAGTCGACCAAAAATATGTTTGTCGGTCGAATGAGGAAGCAAATACGAAAAAGAGTGAGACCAAATAAAATATTTAGTGAAAAAAAAATTAGAGGGAACCGATTTTAATATAATCATAAAAAAGGATATATAACCATATTTACAAGTTGAGTTTAAATAATCACCAAAAAAGGATATATGTGGAGGTCGATTTAGACATTCACAAAAAGGTAATATATATTGAAGTCGATCTGTCATCCGATGACGAAAGGAAAATTTGGGTAAGTTTCCTTCAAAGAATCGCTTGTACCATCCACCTCGCACACATCCTGGATAAATTTCTCCCTTGTTGACCAATTGGGTACTTTTGCAAAAAACTCATGTCATAGAATTTTAAAATTAGTTTCCATTAGTCCAGAATATTCATATGAAAATTATTGTCTAAATTGGTGTACGAAAATCAATTAATAAAATTTACCATTTGTGTTAATTAAATGAAGGGGTGCAATGTTTCATTCCAAAAGGACACATTGTTTCAAAGTGGCACCCTTTGGAGGACTATTATAAGTAAAGGAATATGAAGGGAAGAAGGTGTCTTGGTGGATATATATATATATATATATATATATATATATATATATATATATATAATGGATTCAATCAAAGTTCACTCTATCATGTTGGTTCTTATTTACAAGTTGAGTCTTGTCATGAGGATTTGATTCCTCACATCTCAGTTGGATCTAAGATCAACAAGCTCAGTGTTTTTATGAGGGTTGGATTCCTCATTTCTCAGTTGGATATGAGAACTAAAAGCCAAGTCTTGTATCAGAGAGTTAGATATCTCATATTAAGTTGAAGTTGAAGATATTAAAAGATTGATTTTATTTGTATTCATTCAAGTTAAATAAATAAAAGAACGATATTTTACCTACTTCATACAGTTTGTGTTATATATATTTATGAATAATCAATTGAACTTCATATATCTTATTCAGTTAATTTATTTAATGATGCATACCCCATCCCTCACCCGGGGTTCACTCTACCTCCTGGTCAAGGATCATTCTAATCAAGAGTTGAATCATCTTTTTGGGCTCTGTTGAACCCCGTGTTAATGTTCACAGGTCCTTAAATTCCATGTGCAGGTCCAAACACTAAACCCGTGAAATCTTACTAATCCCCCTTCTTCTTTGAAACACTTTTGTGTCTCTATCCCTCTTCCTCAATCCAACTCCTCATATGGCCAAAGGATATTACCAAGCGCTAGTCAATAGTGCCCTATTGCAGTCCTTTAGATATTTCTCCAAGATCTTTTCTTTTAAAAATCAAAATTGGCCTTCAACCATTTTTCCTTCAGCAACAATAGCATGTGACCGAGGGCTCTCGCTGAACACCAATACAAAAGGCACTAATTTGTCCCTTCGGCCTTCAATGATTTCTTCTCCACTCGAATGCATACAACCTTCATAAAGTAATGATCATTGAAGAGGCGGATTGGACAACTCTCCTCTCTCCATATATCAATGTCTCAAATTTTGTTTTCGAGATTCGAGGATTCCTTCACAACGTTCCTTCCACAAAAATCATAGATCTTGAAAAACTTAATTTCTCTAGACTTCAAATCAACGGTCCACCAACTTTGATCTAATGGATGGTCCAGATCAATCCACTTCGGGGTTCGATGATTTCTTTTTTTCTTAAAAAAACATAACACTTCATATCTCTCTATGCCAAAATGTCGAAATACCTCTGCTTTCTCCATGTGTCCCCTCCTAGATTGACAACTAGGATGAATTTTTTAACCCTGACTATTTTTTCCCTATCTATACAATGACATAAAAATTTTGAAGTGTTATTCCCCCAACTGTGGGATGTTTCGCCATGCGTCCTCTCCAATGTACGGTTAGGATTGACTCCAATCATAGGGAGTCCAAACTACATTATACTTTGTGTTTTCCCAATAATTTTGGACCCCCAGACCTCCAGATATACTACCACCTATCCTTCCTTTAATATACAATGCATAATACTTCGGGCCTTCGGCTTCAATAAATTTCGAACGACTATACTCCAAATATCCTAGAGTGTTAAACCTTCACACCTCTTGATCCAATGCCATGCATCCCTTCCGATGGACAATGTAGTGTACCTTTTCACTTACCCAGAGCTTATAACGCACTATGTAACAAATTGTACATGGATTTTTATAGAAAACATACAGAATTGTATAATCACATGCGTAACAGCAAAGAGATACATTTTTATTCTCAAAATAAACATATAGTTACTATTATAATTAGACAATCCATAGGTTTCAATAGTATTTCATTTACAAAGCATAAAACATGATAATTTATGTATCACAGTCATGCAAAATGTGATAAGAACATAGTTAGATACTTATCCTGTAACAGTGGTGAAATCCACCAACCAAGTGCAGGCCTTCCATGAACCTCCCAGCCTTAGACCGCACTGCTAATCATCTCAACAGTGGGTCACCCACAAGCTAGGACTGAGCTCCACCCCAAGGCAAGGAATCCTAGGCTAGGCTGAGGTTATAGGGAAAACAACACAGAAATATCTGGAAGGATTCTTCCCAAAGATGCCATCTTACGCCCACTACTACCATACTCTCATTCCCCACATGCTTGTTCCACCCGGGAGTATACAGTTTCACACGCACAGTCCATTGGTGCTAACCTTCCTCTCTGAGTCTTGGCAACAGGCTGGATCAGGAAGTATCAGAGCCCGTAGCTGGTGCTAGGCACTCTCTGGAAGAAACCACTTCCCAGCAAGCTCTTTCACCTGGAAAGAGTTGCTCACAGGCCTGACAACCTGCCTCTTCCAACCACAGATGCCTCCCTCACCAGAAGATAGGTCATACACAAGATCAGCATGATCTTACTCTAGTCAGTATGCCACGCGCAGTCCAGCACTGTGTGGCCGCAACAACCAATTGGGAAAAACAAACACGCGCTTCCCCAAACAGGTTCCTCAATCACGGGATAGTCTCTCGTTTTTGTTTCGGGATTGTACGAGGGTATTCTTGCAAAGGTCGGTCGGGTTCACGCTCAGATGGTCGGGTAGAATGGAGAAGAATCCCCCTCCACGGTTCATCTCAACTATTATATTTGTATGCACTAGGGTTGACACTTGTCACCCCTGGAACTGCATGCATTCCACCAGCACGCGTTCCTCCCACCATTTGGGAATTCATGTGTCCTTCCAAAAGGACTTAGGATAAAGACATAAAATGCACAAATCTTTTGGAATAATAATAAAATATTATCCTCAGGCTTAAGCCCCCTAGTCTTAGCCCTTAGGCTCAATACTTAGCCCCTCTCCCACCTTCTAGCCCCTAATTCCTTGCCCATTCTGTGGACGCTCAGTCCCCCTTCACTCATTCATTGTGGTCAGTCTGCACCTGGTGATGTTTATATTTTTATTAATCATTCTACATACATACATGTACATCAGCAGGCTCCTGGCCTTCAACACTTAGGCTCCATGGCCTAACAAACACATAAGCCTACCAGCTTATACAAAACATGGCTCACCAGCCTATTGACAAGTTTACAATTCATTTCATATATCATTATTTGCAACGGGGCTCGGCCTTGGGGACACTACAATCCCCCTCCCCTTATTTTTGCACTGTCCTCAGTGAAACTTACACTATCTCTGCAAGTCTTTCAAAATTTTAAAAAATATGTGGGTACTCTGCCCGCATTACTTCTTCATGCTCCCATATCACATCTTTAGGACTGTACCAGGTCCACTAGACCTTTACAAGCTCTATATCTCGATTCCGGAGCTGTTTGTTTTTCCTGTCCAATATGCACACAGGATGCACTTGCAGGACACCTTCTAGTTCCACCTGAATCACAGTCCAATCGATAACATGATTAGCATCAGGTACATATTTCTTAAGCAGGGAAACATGAAACACATTATGTACATTCATAGATGTAGGTAATGCAATCATGTATGCAACTGGCCCAATCCTTTCCAGGATCTCAAATGGCCCACAAAATCTTGCTGCCAACTTGGCGCAACTTCCCAGCTTCATGGAACTCCTGTTAGTTTTCACTTTCAGGAAAACATGGTCACCCACTTTGAATTCTCTATGGGTTTTTTTACTATCAGCGTAACCTTTCTGCATGTCCTAGGAAGCTTTCAGATTCTGTTTGATTTTTATCATATGATCTTCCATCTCTTTGAGTAGTTCAGGTCCAACTACTACTCTGTTAGCTGGATTATCCCAGCTCACTGGAGTGTTTCACTTTCTTCTATAAAGTGCTTCGAATGGTCTCATCTTCAGAGATGTATGATACCCATTATTGTAGGCGAATTCTACCAAATGCAAGTAGTCTTCCCACCTCGATGGTTTATCCATCACATACATTCTCAGCATGTCTTCTATTACTCTATTTACTCTCTCTGTCTGTCCATCAGACTCAGGATGATACACTGTACTAAAGTTCAGATTCGTTCTGAATCCTTTGAACAGTCCTTTCCCAAAATTTGAAGTGAATTTTGGGTCCCTATTAGGCACAATTGTCTTAGGAATTCCATGCAAGCGTGCAACTTCTTTTAAAAAGATATCAGCAATATCTGTTGCTCTGTGGGTGGTTTTCAGTGGAATAAAATGGGCAACTTTAGTAAGCTTGTCCAACACCACCATGATTGAATCGTGTTGCTTGCTTGTTCTAGGCAATCCTGTGATAAAATCCATTGTTACCACTGTTAGGACCACATATTGTACCCTTTTTGCCCATACTTTTTGCTATTATTTTACCCTTCATCACCTGCATTTTGACTTATACTATCATTTCATCTGATCATTCCAAGGTATACAACGTTTTTTCTCATTACTTTATGCTTAATCCGTTTTGCATAATACTTTACATTACTTTTCAACCTAACCATTGATTAGAAGTGCAGAAGTGTCCATATTTGCAGAATAGTATTTCAGACCATTGTTGAAACACAGAACTGCCCAAGCCGTTGTTGAGCTGATGCTGAAACACGGAAGCTGCTACATAGTCCGAGGAAGCACATGCTGAAACACGGAGCTGCTACACAGTCCGAGGATGCATATGCCGAAACACGAAGCAGCTACATGGTTCGAGAAGGCAGATGCTGAAACACGGAGCTGTCAATCCATTCAGATATGCAGATGCTGAGACACAGTAGAGACCGCCACGATGCTGAAACACGAGCCCTGAGAGTTAGCAGTCAAGGCCGACACAGTCAAAGGGGCGCAATTCACGTGGCCAACAGCCCGTGAATTGCGATACTGAAACAACATCAGCAGCTATGAGAAGAAGTTGTTACACCAGCCGTAACAGCAATGCCTTGTCAGCTCCTGTATTAGCATTCGGTTGCATGAGAATAGGACACCCTATGCTGATTTAGAAA
>ML779215.1:1224620-1247780 GCA_009831015.1 Picea engelmannii
TAGGGAGATCTCTTTCCTGTGATACAATTCAGAACTTCAGTTCATTTCAGCAAGTTAGATAGAATGATTTCTTTACTACAACACTAAGTGCTTTTGGAATTGAGCATATATAGTGCGCAACTATCTTTGAAACAAAAGACTTCTCTGGGTTGATAATTTATGTTTCACTTGGTTGTTTAAAATTAATTAAGCAATTATAGTGACCAACAACCACGTCCCATTACCATTCAGGAATAGGTAAAGGCTGCAGCAACCCTTCTGGGTGTCTATGCTTAGCCTTAACCTTTTGGCACTCCATACATCTGGCAATGTATTCATCAATTTCTTTCTTCAAACCCGGCCAAAAATAATGGCTTTTGACTGCTGCCACAGTCTTCTGATATCTAGGATGTCCAGCATAAGCCACATTATGCATCTCCTTTAGAATTTCCAGCTTCAATTCTCGGTCATTAGGTACATACACTATGTTTTTATATAGAAGTAAACCACTAGTTCCCAAAGTGTAACTTTCCTGGGTCTGTGGTATCTCACGTTGTTGTAGCTTTCCTACAAGATTTTTGTACTGCAAATCAGCATTGGCAGCTTCTAAAATTATGTCTTTCATCTCAGTCTGGTATATGATAATGGTTGTAGCATGTAATTCGTGCACTTTTCTGCTGAGTGCATCAGCAACCTTATTTTCTTTCCCTTTGATATGCTTGATATCAAAGTCATATTCACACAGAAATTCCAACCATCTAATTTGCCTGGCATTTAAGGTTGGCTGATCAAATAAATATTTTAGACCATTGTGGTCTGTTCTTAATTCGAATTTCTTTCCCATGAGGTAATGTCTCCATTTCCTCAAGGCATGGACGATTGCTGCCAGCTCTAAATCGTGAGTGGCATAGTTCTTCTCATGTTCCTTCAACTTTTGGGACTCATAACAAATTACAAATCCCTCTTGGCTGAGAACTCCTCCCAGCCCCTCCTTACACGCATCTGTGCACACTACATAATCCTTGTCTGGATCTGCAATCTTCAGGATTGGAGCACTAATTAGCAACTGCTTTAATTATTAGAAGCTGCTCTCACATTCTTTAGTCCACTGGAACTTCTTTCCCTTCCTTTGCAAGGAAGTGATAGCATGCGCTATCCTTGAGAATCCGGCTATGAACCTCCTATAGTAGCCGACCAAACCCATAAAATATCTAACTTCTATCACATTCCTTGGCACTGGCCATTCTCAAATGGCCTGTACCTTTTCAAGATCCACAGTGATCCCTTCTTCAGAGATTATATGCCCCAAGTAATGGATCTGCCTTTGGTAAAAGGAGAACTTGCTCATTTTGCATACAGCTGGTGTTCTCTCAACACCTGTAGCGCCATTCTCAGGTGTTGTTCGTTTTCTTCCTCTGTCTTAGAATACACCAAGATATCATCCAAGAAGACTATGACAAACTTGTCCAGATAATTTCTGAACACTTCATTCATTAAGCACATGAAGACAGCAGGCGCGTTGGACAATCCAAATGGCACCACTGTAAACTCATAATGACCATACCTTGTTCTGAAGGCAGTCTTGCTAATGTCCTCATCCCTTATTCTCACTTGGTGATATCCATATCGGAGATCTATTTTTGAAAATATTTTTTCATCTTTCAACTGATCGAAAAGATCGTCAATCCTCGACAGAGGATACTTGTTCTTGACTGTGACCTTATTCAACTGTCGAAAGTCAATGCACAGCCTCAAAGTCCCATATTTCTTCTTCACGAATAGGACTGGGGCTCCCCATGGTGACACACTGGGATGAATGTAACCTTTCTTTAGTAGCTCTTCGAGCTGCAATTGCAACTCTTTCAGCTATGGCGTACTCATTATGTAAGGAGCTTTCGAAACTGGAGTTGTTCCAGGCATCAGATTTATAGAAAAATTGATGTCCCTCCTCGGAGGTAGTCCAGGCACCTCCTGAAATACGTCCTTAAACCCCTTGAGTACTTCATGGTCTTCCAAATTCGATACTACATCTTTGGATGCTTCTTCCACCCGAGATGCAAATAATTGACAGCCTTTTCGGTAACACTTCTTCAGTTGCATGGCTGAGATTTCCCTCACAGCCATGGCTCTGGGAATTCCTTGGATTGTTACCTGATTTCCCTCTTTGTCCAGACATGTGAACCTCTTGTTATGGAAATCCAGAAGGGCATGGTGCTAGTCCAGCTAGTCCATCCCAATTAAGCAATCATATGAGCCTAAAGGTAGAATGTTCAATTCAGCCTTAGTGCTCATTCCTTTCATGTCCACTGAACAAGATTTAACCAATTCAGTGACCTTTCTCTTGGTCCCTGTGGCCAACTGCACTAACCAAGACTTCTCATGTTTTCTCCTCGTTAGATGAAACTTTTCCACCACTCTAGGATCTACATAGCTATGGCTAGCCCCTGAATCAATTAAAATAATAAGGGGTCGGTTGTTAATCATACCTTCCACTTCAATCATGTGCAATTTAAATTCTTCTTGCTTGTTGTCCAGGGCTGCGTAGATCCTCGGCATTATGCTGCCCATATCCTCCACTGTTTCATCTTGTTGAACAGTATGTACAGTTCTCACCTTACCATTTTTTATGGGGACAATCTATGTACTTCTGGTTTCCTTGATAGCCCCAACACTGAATGGGCACCTGTCTCTGTCTTTGTGGTTTCTCTTCAGTCATTCTCATCTCTCTAAACGATGGCTATCCCTGAAGACTGTTTCTGAAAAAGGAAGGCTTGTCTCCCTTCTGCCTCTGTTCTTTCTTAGACCTCTTCTGGTCATCCCAAGCCTTCTGAAAGATAGGCTTTTCCCTTTGCTGTTCGTATAAGCATTTTGCTCTTCTTATGGTTTCTTCCATTGTCTTAGGATCATCGTATTGAATCTTGTCTCCCATGGAAGGTGGCAGTCCACTCACATACCTCTATATCTTGATAGCCTCGTCTTTGATGAAAGGGACATACTTCAGTAGTTCCAGAAAACTTCGTTCATACTCATCAATGGTCGTACTTCCCAGCTTGAGTTCGAAGAACTCCTTCATCTTTCTGTCGTAGTATCTTTTAGTCAGGTATTTCTTCTTGAAATACCTCTTAAATTCCTTCCAAGTGACCTCTTTCTCTTTGATGTGCTGCACTTGCACAAACTGATCCCACCGCATGGATGCTTTTCCTTTCAGTTGGTACATTGCAATTCTTCCTTCTGCATGGGTGGAATAATTTTGCAATTGGAAGTATTTCTTCATGCCAAGCAACCATGTCTCGGCATCTTCCTCCTTCTTATGTTCTCCATTGAATGTTGGAGGCTTAATCTTTTTCATCTCTCCTTTCAATTCCTCCCTTCCAGATTTTCGATGTTTTCTAGTAGGGGACGGGCTTGAACTACTATGTGTCTCCTTTCCAGAATGCTTCAGGGAGAGATGGTAATGTCTGTTACAACTCCTCAATCTCCTTCTCCCCTCAGGGGTTTTGACACTTCTTTATATGCTTGTGTCACTCCCCTTTTCCAATTTCTTTTCTATTCTTTCCAGGCTCTTCAACATTTTTAAATTGAATTCACCCTACCGATCTCAGATTTTCATGAGCTTTCGACTATCAGCTAGGCGAGCCTGGGCATCTTTCTGCAATCTTTCGATGAGTTACATCATATGTTATTCCTTACCCATCTCTTTTCCCTGCCCATTGGAGTTCCATCCTTCCACTCCCATATTGACATCCTTTCCTTCCCGTTCATCTCCTGTTTCAGAGGCAATCATCACCTTTTCCCATTCCATACTCAGCGTTGGTTAGCTGGAATCCTAAGCTCCATTGAACTCAGCACACACACTGTGCAATTAAATTCAAAGCTTTTCATGCCATTACTCCTTCGGAACAATCTGTAACATTTATAAGCCAATACAAACAAGAACGAAAGACATTTTGATTCAATTAAGTTTTCTGAGCTCTCGTTTGGTTCTGCAATTTTCGTGTTTTCGAAACTTTCATTTTTGGTACTTCAAGATTTCGGGACTTCGGGTTTCGGTCCATGGAGATCCCACAGTTAGATATTCATAACCAGAGTCACCCTTTTGCAACTTGCGATCTCACGAGTTCATGAGTCGAACACCCTCGACTCATTTCCTCTAACCATTGATACCCGAGATGCGACACGGGTATGGCTCCCTCCTCGCTAGCATCTGCTATGCATGACCATAGTCTAGGGATAAGTGCTAGAACCCTTCTCTATTCGCACCTTCGTGAGTTGTGGCATCCATCCCTGGTGCCTCCCTTTCACGAAACCCCGAGAAGCGATGTTGAATTTTCTCCTCTTGTTCTCGCTACTTCACGACTTCACGAGTTTCAATGTCGAGCTCCCATGACCTTATCTCGCGAGTTCCCGAAATTGCGAGTTACTTTATTCTCCGGGCCCATAGCACAGCTGTCGTCCTTCACCACCCTGGCATGTGGTACATTCAGGAGGGTCCACGTCACTTTTAATGATGTCATCGGGTCCCACCACACTCGCCTGTCTCCTCGACTCACTGGCACGTGGTATGCATTCATGCGTCCACGTCCAATCCAAGCATGGAATCCAACAGTCAAATCCCCTCCTCGGATCAACGGTGTCTATCCTTTCGTTGTTTTGGGGTTTCCACCATGGAAATTCCCGAGGCCTTGTTCCAGGACTCCCGATATCGCGATTCTCGATTTTTCGAAATGGGAAATCTCACGACACGTGTCCTCCGTCTTTCAGACGGTCTAGATCTATTTCGGAGCATTCACCCCTAGTCTTTGAGGTTTAAACTTCAGACATATCTCGACAGATCCTATGGTTGACGAGTTTTCTGGCCGAGATCTGAGGGCTCAGACGGTTCCTAACCAACTCAGAATTTTGCATATCACGATTTCCACATTCCTGTGTATTTCAAAAGGAATTTTAATTCCTACGTACATTTTTCCAGATCCGACGGTCGTGAGAGCTCGCCTTCCCTCCCAAACAGATCCTAAGGTTCTAACACCATTGGTGTAGATACCTGTCTCTCCGTGGCCATAGACCACACCAGCCTGCGGTTTCATAGCACTGCTATACTTCCTGAGTTCTTAATAAAAACTCATCAAGTGTCTCCTTGACACTTCGAAGCAAACCAGGGTCCGAAATTGGTCCTCCTGACTCAATTTCCCCTTGCATTCTCAGTCCAAAGACCACTCCACTGGCCCATCTAGGCTCAGTGTCGAAACCTTCACTCTGATACCAATTTGTAGTGTACCTTTTCACTTACCCAGAGCTTTTAACGCACTATGTAACAAACTGTACATGGACTTTTACAGAAAACATACAGAATTGTATAATCATATGTGTAACAGCAAAGAGATACATTTTTATTCTCAGACTAAACATATAGTTACTATTATAATTAGACAATCCATAGGTTTCAACAGTATTTCATTTACACAACGGAAAACATGATAATTTATGTATCACAGTCATGCAAAATGTGATAAGAACATAGTTAGATACTTATCTTGTAACAGTGGTGAAATCCACCAACCAAGTACAGGCCTTCCACGAACCTCCCAACCTTAGACCGCACTGCTCATCATCTCAACAGTGGGTCACCCCCAAGCTGGGACTAAGATCCACCCCAAGGCAAGGAATCCTAGGCTAGGTTGAGGTTACAGGGAAAACAACACAGAAATATCTAGAAGGATTCTTCCCAAAGATGCCATCTTACGCCCACTACTACCAGACTCTCATTCCCCACATGCCTGTTCCGCCCGGGAGTATACACCTTCACACGCACATTCCATCGATGCTAACCTCCCTCTCTGGGTCTCGGCAATAGGCCGGATCAAGAATTCTGAGAGCCTGTAGCTGGTGTTGGGCACTCTTTGGAAGAAACCACTTCCCAGCAATCTCTTTCACCTGGAAAGAGTTTCTCACAGGCCTGACAACCTGCCTCTTCCAACCACATATGCCTCCCTCACCAGAAGAGAGGTCATACACAATCTCAGCACGAGCTTACTCTAGCTAGTATGCCACGCGTAGTCCATCACTGCATGGCCGCAACAACCAATTGGGAAAAACAGACACACGCTTCCCCAAACAGGTTCCGCAATCACAGGATAGTCTCCCATTTTTGTTTTGGGATTGTACAAGGGTATTCTTGCAGAGGTCGTCCGGGTTCACACTCAGACAGTCAGGTAGAATGGATAAGAATCCCCCTCCATGGTTCATCTAGGCTATTATACTTGCATGCACCAGGGTTGACACTTGTCACCCCTGGAACTGCTTGCGTTCCACCAGCACACGTTCCTCCCACCATTTGGGAATTCACGTGTCCTTCCAAAAGGAATTAGGATAAAGACATAAAATGCACAAATATTTTGGAATAATAATAAAATATTATTCTCAGACTTAAGCCCCCTAGGCTTAGCCCCTATTCTCAATACTTAGCCCCTCTCCCACCTTCAAACCCCTAATTCCTTGCCCATTCTATGGATGCTCAGTCCCCCTTCACTCATTCATCGTGGTCGGTCTGCACCTGGCAGTGTTTATATTTTTATTAATCATTCTACATACATACATGTACATCAGCAAGCTCTTGGCCTTCAACACTTAGGCTCCATGGCCTAACAAACACATAAGCCTACCAGCTTATACAAAACATGGCTCACCAGCCTATAGACAAGTTTACAATTCATTTCATATATCATGATTTGCAATGGGGCTTGGCCTTGGGGACACTACAGACAACTAGGATGGACTTCAACCTTACGAGTCCTCAACCTTGCCACACTCTATTCCTCCAGAGTGATGGACTTTTGGACCTCCAAATGTGTGGCCATGTGTCTCTTCTCAATCGACGAAGACGATATACTCCATCCTTCGACACTTAGAGAGCCCCCACAACACTGCACCCTTCCTCCTCCAAAATCCAAACTGACAAAGAGGAAGATCCTTCGTCCATGTATCCACTGAAATCAATGACCCTCATCCTCTCCTCGAATCTGGGCTCCGGGACACTCCAAAGTATAAAACCCCAATTTCTTTGGAGTACTAGGCCTCTAGAATCCTAAATTTGTTGAAACGTACCCCTGGCACCAATGACTAGGATTCGCTCCATTGTTCCAAGATTTGGGAGTCCTCACTCCAAGACACTTCATGCCTCTGTTCCTCCCAAGGAATTCTTGGGTGCTCCTATCACTCCTGCGCTCGTCCTCCTAAGCTTGTCCAACACTTTAGCAATGCGTTGGTTTTGTGCACTCCTTGCACTACCCTCCTGAAACATGAACTCTCTAAGTTCACTTGCACAATCCTTGTTCTCTCTTTGTAGACTTGCACTGCTCCTCTTGATTTAAACCTTCTAGTGCACCCTCCCAAAAAATTTATCCTAGAACTCGAAACATAATTCTCACACACTCCTTGTGCCTACTCAATGCACTCCTTGTAGATCCCTCATAATGTTTAGTAACTCTGGTAAGACCTCTTCAGGGTTTTCAACAACCTTGATTTCCACTTATTTCACTATTCCTTATGAGATTCAGAATGATTCTAGCATGCCCACCTAGCACACTCTCTCTCTAAATTCACACAGAGTCCAAGTGCACTCCTTACACTAGCTTCATGGAGTTTTCAATCACTCTAGTGTGCACTCCCTGCACAAGCCTAAGAGCCCATAACTAATAAAAATATATAGATAGGTAAATCTATCTAACCTACCAATGTAACCTATTTTCATACATATAAAGGATACATAAATAAATATAGAAAAACATCTAGGGAATAACCATTCATCACACATAAGAACACAAACACCTCATAAGCAAGAAAAACTGCTTATGTATTATATCTGAATTCTTTTGTACAATATTTACAAAGGTTGGACTACTACACAGTCTTCAACTTGTCTCCTGTCATCACTTGAACTCTCTACTTGCTCATCTACAACTCTTCATCCTCTAATAAAATTTGATACAAAGATATTTTACAAAAGAGGGTCTCCTCGATCCTTCCCTTCAACTACCTACTCACATTTAATTGCATTGAATTACATTCAATGTGAATCTATTATGAATTGGATCTAGAGCCAACAACCTGTCATCCATTAAAGGAAAAATTACATCTTGCAATAACTTCAGCATGTTCAAAGACATGGCTCAGATTTCCCTGAGCCTTCAAACATTCAATTACATTTAAAATTTCAAATTTAGGTTGATTTTCGAAAGGACTTGCATGTCCTTTTTGGGAATCACTCCCTCTTGGCACACTAGCACTTGAAAACATGGAGAAATTATCTTGCATGAGTTAATATATGAAAGTGTTAAAAGTACCCAAAAGCTCTATACATTGATTCACACCCCCTCTCATTGTTAGTGTGTGTTTCACAAATTGGTATCAGAGCAGGTTCCTTCACTATAATTTAACCACTCAATTGTTATAAAGAGAACAATTGGTATTGGAGTAAGGTTTCTTCAAGGAAAAATAGTCTAATTGATGGAAGGAAGATCCTACTAAACACACAAATGGATGAACAAATGGCTCTCTCCACAAATGAAGCTCCTCTATTTGATGGAACATACTACTCTTCATGGAGGGAAAGAATGAAAATATATCTGAAGTCAAGAGGATCTGGATTTCGAGACTTAGTAGTAAGTAAGCCTTGGTACTTAACTATATCAACAAACAAATACAAAACTGCAAAAGAAGCAAAGAGAAACATTTCAATGACAATAAAATCAATCCAGAATGGATTGTCAGATTGAATCAAGGAAAATGTGGGATACTGCACCTATACTAAAGTAATATGGCTCCAGCTGGAGAATTATTATGAAAGTAGAGTACAAAACACAGAAAAATAAGACAATACCATAAAGGAATTGATGCAATCCCTAGTCATCAATAAATAAGACAACTCAAACAAGGAATTGATGTAATCCCCTGTCTTCAATAAAGAAGACAACTCAAACAAGGAATTGATGCAATCCCAATTCATCAATAAATAAGACAACTCAAACAAGCAATTGATGCAATCTCCAATCATCAAAGAAGAATACAACTCAAATAATGAATTGATGCACTACCTAGTCATCAATAAAGAAGAAAAGTTCATCAAGGAATCGATGCATACCCCAATAATCACTAAAGAAAAAACATTGAATTTTAAGACTGATGTTATAGATGCATTAGAATAAATTTGTATGGAACCAGGAAATGGTAGATATATTGAATTTCATGTGCAGGCTCTTGACAATATCAAATACACAACTATGTTCACTCTAGAAGAGTTGAAGAAACTTCAAAAGGAAGATATGTTGTTACTACAACAATTAGATCAATCTAACAACCATTAAGAGAAAGAACAAATGATTCAACTAGAATACAAAGAAGAATAGATCAATAGATTAAAGAATGAAGTTGTTGATCTAACAAAAAAATGAGTGAGTTGAAGGAATATGAAAAACTCAATAAATGCACAAAATAATTAGAAGAAACAAAAGAAATGGTCAACAACCTAAAGAGTCAACTTGAAGAATCTAAGGAAAGTGAAGAAACCATGAAGATCTAGTTGAATAAAGAGGAATAATCATTCCACGTGCTAGAATTGGAAGTCATCAACCTCAAAAGAATTCAACTAGAAAACAAGGAAGAAATCAAAAGATTGAATACTGGAGTTGTTGATCTAACAAAAGAAATAGAAGAGTTGAAGACATATGACAAAACGAATAAATTCACGGAAGTTTTGGATGAGACAAAATAAATAGTCATCAGTCTAAAGACTCAACTTCAATATGCTAAGTAAATAGAAGAATAATTGAAGATCTTGTTGACTAAAAAGGAAGAAACTAGAATACAAAGAAGAATAGATCAATAGATTAAAAAATGAAGTTGTTGATCTAACAAAAAAATGAGTGAGTTGAAGGAATATGAAAAACTCAATAAATGCACAAAATAATTAGAAGAAACAAAAGAAACGGTCAACAACCTAAAGAGTCAACTTGAAGAATCTAAGGAAAGTGAAGAAACCCTGAAGATCTAGTTGAATAAAGAGGAATAATCATGCCCCGTGCTAGAATTGGAAGTCATCAACCTCAAAATAATTCAACTAGAAAACAAGGAAGAAATCAAAAGATTGAATACTGGAGTTGTTGATCTAACAAAAGAAATAGAAGAGTTGAAGACATATGACAAAACAAATAAATTCACGGAAGTTTTGGATGAGACAAAATAAATAGTCATCAGTCTAAAGACTCAACTTCAATATGCTAAGTAAATAGAAGAATAATTGAAGATCTTGTTGACTAAAAAGGAAGAAACATGTCACATGTTGGAATTGGAAGTTATCAACCTCAAAAAGAAGAATAAAAAGACAAAAAAAACTATCAAATTCCATAACAACTCAGTGATCCTGGATAAGATATGGAACAATCAAAGACTAACCAATGACAAAATTGGTCATGGGTAGAATAAGAAAGAATAAGGTGGAAAGTGGAACACCATTCACAAACATGAAAAAGTATTATCCTCCTCAAAAGGAAAAAGTGTAATCACAAATCAAATACAAACCGTGAAATTTGTTAAAGAAGCAAGCTATAAAAGTAAAAAACAAGAAACATATCAAAAGGAAGACTTCTCATGTCACAACAAACTCAATTATGGAAACACCTTCAATGGTTACTTCTTTTCTTGTAAAAACTTTGGTCAAAAAGCATTGAAATGCAAGAGTCCTGAAAAGAAAAATTTAGGAAGGTCCAATAACTTAATGAGATGTTGGAGATGCAATTATGTTGGTAAAACAACAAAGTTTTCTCATACCATGAGATGCTACAACTGTGATAAGTTTGAGCACAAATCCCAATACTGTAGGAAATCAAGAAGACAACCCATGAAAAATAATTCATACAAGTCCGGAAGGAAATATAATGAACTTTGGAAGAAAAGAAGAGAGGATAAATTTCAAAGGATAAATGTAGAAAAGAAAAGTTCATGAAACAAAGTGCCTTATGGAAATATATGGACAAGAAAATATGAAGAAGAAAGAAAGGAAAATGAAGAAGATTAAGGTGCACAAAACAACGGTGATGATGATGAACTCTCAAAAGAAAATCAGTCTATAGAATAGTGTGATGAAAAAAAAAATCTAAAGAAGAAAGCAACAAAAAGAGTTCAAAATATATAAAGACAGAGTATGAACAAAGAAACATTATTAATAATATGAAAAAATAGTGAAGGTATATTGGAATCAAAGAACTAAATAATACCAAGAAGAGGAAGAAATAGATCAATAAGAGTAGTAAGCTTCACACCCTTGTTCGTTATGATAAAGGAGAAGACAATAAAACCCTATTTGAACACAAAAATCCCAAGATATTGAGATAAAAATTGACACATTCACAGGGGGGGGAAAGCAGCAAAAGTTTTCTTTCCTTTATCATTGATGTCAAAAGAGGCGATATAAACAATTAAAACAAAGTCCAAAATAAATGGGAAAAACATAGGGGAAGAATCACCTCAGGGGAAGCATCATCTCACGGGGAGAATATATTATTCCCTTTGTCATTGTTTTCAAAAAGGAAGAGATAAAGAGTAAAAACAATTCAGGTCAAAGGACTCAAAATACATAATGCATTTCACAAGGGATGTAAGATTGTTTTGCTAAGGTTTCCATTAATAACAAAGGGGGAGATTGTTGAAAATTTGGTTGCCATTGATGTCACCCTTGATAAATAGGTGAATTAAGATTGATTGATTGGTTTGAGAAGCATTGTCAATATTGGACATAATGCTATGAAGGTTGGACATAATGTTACGAAGGTGACTTGAATGTCAAGCATTGTCAATATTGGACATAATGTTATGAAGGTGACTTGAGTGTCAAGCATTGTCAATATTGGACATAATGTTATGAAGGTGACTTGAATATGAGTAGAAAGATAATATTGACTAATATATTGTATGAACATAATACACTCATCCTCTATTGTATAAGGTTGAGATTGTGTTATTAAAATCATGCACAAAAGAAGAAACTGCAAAGAAAATGTCTAGATAAAAAGTGAAAATGGATAATCTAATATGGATCCATACAAATAAAAAATAAATAATTTAATAATACATGGTTCATTAAAAGTGATTCAAAAAATATCAATTGAAGAAGAGTCCAGAGATCAGACAAAATGCCAATGATGGATGTTTGGTGAGGAAGCATTGACACCACCAAGTCACAATTCAAGGCGATTCAAACAACAATAAGGTTGACTATATGGAATTTTATCGACTACAAGATGAGCCGAAGACAAGTCGACTGACTGCAAGCCTGTAGATTGACGGAAGTTGGAGAATACAAGTCGGTCAATTTTAAGATGAGTCAAAGACAATTTGAACAAATGAAGGTTGAAGTTGAAGGAAAATTTAATTGGTAAATACAAGTCAGCCAAAGAAAGTTGAGACGACCTCGGATGGGGTGCCACGTCGCAAATCGGAGCCACGCGGGACAATGTCAGGATGCAGTATTAATGCATCCACCAACGACCATCCACTCAGTCATTAACCAAGTATGAATCTGCACATCCATACCCAGGCGATGAGCCGCTTCGTGCAAGTGAACGGTACAAGGAACTAGTGCACTCAGAAGCAAGCCTTAATGGCTATGCCAGTCGTAGTTGGCCTCCTCCTTATCACCCAAATTGACAGAACAGAGAGACATTCGCCCATCGCAGCGTCGAATGCAGAGTTCATTCCACCGAAGTAGCAGTTTGAGGTCCCGTTGAAGCTCTGGAGGAGAGCATTCCATTTGCAAGGAACCCTGGTCATCTCCAGGGTCTCCACCATGCCCAAAGAAAGAGGTAAACCATGTAGGGGTGCCTCTTGGTACACAGCCGAATCTCAATTCCAGAGACATAAGAAATTTGAGTAGGCATTGGCCATGGCGTCCATACAAAGGCGTAAGAAACCACGAATGCCTCCAACAACGTACGTGGAAGAAATTACCTTGGAGGATGCCATGCAGATCTATCCCAAGCTCCCTCTGTTCACAGTCCCGGACAATTGGAATCCACCCATAGATTTTGTCTCAGACAACAAGCCTCCACCTACGGGAAATCCACTTGGTCCCAGAGCCAACAACCCAGAGGAGCATTTCACCACTTGTTATGTAGAAGAAGAGACCCCGTCCCACACCCAGGGAAATAGAGACTCACCACCTGGTGCACCTATGGAGGAAGCGACCCAGTTTTCCAACCGACCGTCACATGCAAGTGAGGGTGCAACAGGGCCCATTCCCCCAGCCTTCGTTGACAGCCACTGGAAGGACCAACAAATATTTACCAACTCGGGATACCTCACTCTCATCTTCGATCTGAGGAGTATGTTGGACGACCAGGTCTTTCGCCTCACCCGAATTGATCAACGGCTCGACATGTTGTTCGCGGCTCACTCCAGAACTCTTCCAAAACAACAATGCCCAACATGCGCACAGGCCTACGCGCTTCCAGCAGGTTGGCGAAAGCACGGGGATGAGGACGAGCGCACAGGCTAAAAGGTTCAATGATGTTCTTGGTTAGAAATTTTCTTTTTTTGTTTCTGAACTCGGCTTTGGCCCAGTTAGATCTTAGTTATTTTGTAACTAGTTTATGGAATACAGTTTAAACTTGATGGGTGGCATTCCTAGTTTCCTTTGGGCATGATGAAACTCTGTTAATTTTGCTCACTAGGAAACACATGGCACAGGATGCCCAAATGTCTTGGTTTCCTATTTAGGTGGGACAGCTGGCATCGCAAATAGTCATTGTAACTTGATAATGATAATATAATAGGTCCTATCTTTTTTTACTTAAAAAAAAAAAAGCAAGTTGAGACGACCAAAGTTGAATTTCTCAATTTGTTTTTTATCCAAGTAGAGTCGGTCCAATAAAGAAGTAACCTAAAGGTTGAAGTCAAAGAAAACTTAAATACAAGTTGGGTTGAGGCTGAAGCAATATGGGTTGACTAGAATTGAAATACTCAAGTTGAAATTTCTCCTAGTTGAGTCAACCAAAAAGATGTTTGTCAATCGAATGAGGAAGAAAATACAAAAAAAGGGTGAGACCAAGTAAAATATTTAGTGACTAGCAACTGAGAGGGAACATATTTTAATATAACCATCAAGTAAATTTTTTACAATTTGATTTTAAATGATCACCAACATGGGAGATATGTGGAGGTCAATTTAGACATCCACGAAAAGGTAATATGTATTGAAGTCAATCTTGCATTTGAGGACAAAAGGAAAATTTGGGCAAGTTTCCTTCAAAGAATTGTCTGCACTGGCCATCTCCCAAACATTCTAGGTAAATTTCACTTGAGTCAACTAAGTTGGCATGTTCTGCAAAAAATACAAGTTGTAGAATTTTAAAATTTGTTTCAATTAGCCCAAAATATTCATCTGAAAATGGTTGTCTAAATTAGTGTATGAAAATAAATTAATAAAAGTTACCATTTGTGCTAATTAAATGAAGGGGTGCAATGTTTCATTCCAAAAGGACACATTATTTCAAAGTGAAAGCCTTTGGAGGACCATATAAATAAAGGAATATGAAGGGAAGAAGGTGTCTTGGTGGATATATATATATAATGTATTGAATGAAAGTTCATTCTATCAGGTTGGTACATGTTTACAAGCTAATTCTTGTCATGAGAATTGGATTCCTCACAACTCAGTTGGATGTGAAATCAACAAGCTAGGTCTTGTTATGTGTAAGGTAGCTAGAGAGGTGGTGGGGGGGCCCAGAGGGCCCATAATGATAATAGTGGAGGTCATTCAATGTAAGGTGGACTAGGTCCACTATATTATTAAATAAGGTCCACTATGGTAGTTAGATATAATAAATGTAAGAGGACTTCTTAGAAGGTTCTACTTCTAGAAGATTCCTCCTCTAGAATGTTCTTAGGTGATGGTAGCACTATATAAAGGGGTTCAAGCAATGTAATGAGATATGAAGAGAAATATTGTATTTGGAGATGAAGCTCAATAGGAGGATGCCCCCTCGAAGAGGCAAGTGAACAGGAGAGGATCCCTTCCATAATAGGATCCATTGTACAGTGTTGCCCTACCTCAAGGGTTTGATAGTAATAAAGGAGAATTTGCATATTGTTCTTGTATATCTATTGTGGTGTTTTTGTATTCATTATTTGTCTCTTAACAATTGGTATCAGAGCACTTTCCTTGGGCAGACATTGTGGGCAAATATTTTTTATTTTTGCATATTTTTTTTTTTCGGAGCAAAAAAAAGAGGGCCGCGACATTCTCAAAGTTTTTGGTATATTTATGTGTAAAATTTGCAGAAAAAGGTTGTAGATCTGAGTTCTTCTCATAAAAACACCCAATTTGAAAAAAAAAAATCGTACGAAACGGAGTCCAGAAGGTCAAGATATTGAGGTTTTAAAATCTGCAAATTTTCAGGGTTTTTTCTACAGACGGCGGCACGATTTGTTTTTATTTTTGTAGAAGTTGGAGGCCAAATTTTCTCAAGAAAGTTACATATCTGAGTTCCTCTCACAATTTCACCCAATTTCAAAAAAAAAAATCAGCTGAAACGAATTCCAGGAAGTGAAGTTATGAGTATTTTTTTTTTTTTTGTAAGTAAGAGGTAAGATTATATTAGATCCTTCAAAAGTCTGAAACATAGGTCCAAAATACAACTAGGTTCAGGATACAGTTGCTGGACTGCCCCAACATGGGGAAACCAGTCCAGCTAGCCCGGCCAGTTCCTTGAGTAAACAAGTCTAGACTTAAACTATCAACAAAAGAAGGAACATTATTTGTCTTATCAGGTCTAAGGACTAAGTAAACAGACATACATTAAAACTAGACAGTTGGCTTGTAGCTGGGCCAGGTGGCAGAGAGGTCGCCTGGCCAAGGCTCTTCCTCGATGTACGTTACGCCATAGTCCCATGGTTCATCCGCTTCGTTGGTGCTTGCCGGGTCCTTGCTGTCATTCTTGCGCTCCTGCTTCCGTTCTGCTGCCCCTGAAGCCTGCGTGTTGGCCTGCACCGCTTCTGTAGTGGCCTCGGGGTTCTCTGTGGGACTGATGTCTTTCGGGGTGGAGAATAGGGCCTCGTGCATAGAAGAGAGAATGAGCATGAAACTGGCCACCTTCCCCTCCGTCGCTTGGAAGCGATATTGTAAATCCGCGTTTTCTTGCCGTAATTCAAATACTAAATCCTGTAAGGTAGCCAGGCTCTCAGCGAACTGGACTCTGTCAATGTCCTCCGGGAAACAAGGACCTGCCCACTTGGGCGCATTGTGAAGAGAGGGGTAATCTCCCAGGTTGTTCGGAGGGTCGCCTAGGGGCTTTGAGCTGGAAGGGAGCTCTGAAGAATCGTGAGAAAGGCGCAGAATGGAGGTAGGTATACGTGAGATGATAGCCATGGAGCTGGGCTGCGGGGCGTGCAGAGAGATAGGGATGGTCTTGGTATGCCGAGGTGGTGAAGAACCATCGGAAGTTGAATCAGAGGGCGTGATTGAAGGTCTCTGAGGCTTCCAAGGGGAGCCTCACTTCGGTCTGCCCCGGATTCGAAGTCGAGGCATGGCGGGCTCAGTGCAGCGGACCGAGAGAAAGAAGAGCACTTGGTGAATTAAACAAACCAGAAACGTGTTGCACCGACATGAGGTAGCAGGGGTCGACCTTTGCTGCAAAGGGGAGGGCACTGCTGCCTGCATGCAGAGGTGAATTCCAAACAAAACGAGCGACGCCATTAAAATTGACGGCGAGGAGGAGAGGACTGGTGCATTAACGCACCCTCGCATCAAATTAACATGCTTTTAAACGTTGGGTGCGTTGATAGGCTGCGACACAAGCCCATGACGTGGCCCCATGCCATGTCGCCCGTCTCTCTCGTGCAGATCTTGCCACATCGTCCTCACTGACACCCCATCCGGGGGAGCATCTACCAATCCAGCTTTGTGAATGCATTGCAAGAGGATAGGTTGATTTTGATCCTGGGCTGCATTACAGTGAAGGTCTGGGCCAGTCCAGTTGACACCCAGATTGGCTAAATCATCGGCAACTTGGTTTTCTTTCCTTTTGACGTGTGAAGGAATGATGACTAGATTCGGGTGCATTAAATCTGCCACAGTTTGTAGTCCATGCGATAAACGCCAGCTAGGCGAGATGCTATCCAATTTTTCTCCCTGTAAGATTCGGCGCAGCAGACTAAGTATGACTTGCGAGTCTCCTTCTACTAGCATTTTAGTGTAGTGGCTTTTGATGGCTAGTTGCAGTCCCTTGATCAATCCCCAAAGTTCTGCTAGGTTGTTCGTGGAGTGTCCCAGGGGCCCAGCTGTGATGTCAAGGATGCGTCCAGAATGGTTGCGTATGACAGCTCCATAACCCGCCGCTCTAGGATTTCCTTTAGAAGCTCCATCGAAATTCAGCTTGACAAAGTCCTCAGGAGGAGGAGANGGGATGGTGGGGAGAGGTGTCCAGTGCCTGAGAATGGAGAGCTCATATGGGGGGCAAGCCAAGTCCGCATCAGTCCAGTTTCGGAGATTGAGGGTTTCCAAGATATTGCGATGGCACTTTTGCCAACAGTCTTTCCAAGGGAGAGAAGTGCCTCTGAAGATTCGCCGATTCCGTTCCTTCCAAGTTTTCCATAGGATAAAACCGGGTAGAAGTTGCCAGACATGGTTGAGGAGGGGAGAGTGGAAATCCTGATCTCACCAATTCGCAATGGTTGCTAGAATGTTGTCTCTGTGGCGGTCTGAGGTGCGCATGATAAGTGCTACTTGATCCCAAATTTGAGCCGTGTAGGAGCATGTATTAAGGAGATGATTCAAGGTTTCCTCTGCCTCTCCGCAGAGTATGCAGAGGGAGGGTCCCACAAATCCTCTCTTCAGGAGGTTGTCCCAAGTTAGGATACTTGAGTGCGAAACTAGCCATAAGAATAGGGTGACTTTCGGCCAGTGCCTGAGGTCCCAGATTTTGCCCCAGACTTCCGAATCCGGTGGAGGCCTTGACTGAGGTTTGAGCTGATAGGCCTCCCACGTGCTGAAGAAGCCCTGTGGTTTGTAGCCCCACCGAAGAGTGTCATCCCCAGCAATGATGGGTATTCTTCGTTTGGTGAGTTCCTCTTGCAGGGGTGCTAGGTCGGCCTGTGCCTCCAAATTAAGTCGTTCTGTGTCCAAATGCCAACTCCGCCAGGTGTCCTCCGTAGGATTATCCTGCCAATAATCTGCTACGGTTGTCAGGCATGCCTGTATGGCTTGAGGGTAGATAGCGCGTGCCCAATCCTCCGTGTTTAGGGCTGGCCATTGATGCCAGGATTCTTGCCAGAAAAGAGCAGTCTTCCCATTTCCTATTTCCCAGAAGGCATGCTGAGTGACTAGCAGTCTGTTTTGCTTGGCTGTTGTCCATACCAGAGAACCTTGATTATCGCCATTCCATCTGATTAGATATTTATCTACGCTGTTGGGGGTGTATTTCTTCCTCCAGATCTTGGCCCATAAATCTCCAGGGTTTTTTAGCCAACGCCACCAAATTTTGGCACTAAGAACCTTGTTCATGAGAGATGGATCCCTTAAACCCAATCCGCCATGCCGTTTGGGCCGGCAGAGCTTATCCCAGCTCACCAGTGCGATTTTTTTCTCTTTGTTGAGTCCCTGCCAAATGAAGTTCCTTTGCAATCCTTTGATGGAGTTAAGGATGAATTTTGGGGCGGCCAGCATAGAAAAGGCATAAATCGGGAGCGCTTGTAAGACAACTTTAAGCAGGACAAGACGACTGGGGAGATTTAGGGCTCGGAAGGTCCAAGAGGAGAGTCACTTGGAAAAATAAGAGAGGAGGTGTTCCCAGGAGGCATTTCGGAGACCATTGTCGATCATAGGCAGGCTAAGATACTTGGATGGAAGGGAGATCCTATTGAAGCCTAGAATTTCAGAGACATGGCGTTGGATCGGAGGGGGCGTATTAAAGAAGAAAATATGGGATTTTTCCTTGTTGTAGTCGAGTCCTGAGGCTTCAGAGAAGGTTTGGAGGATCTCCTAAATAGAGAGGGCCTCACGCACAGTGGGGCTTCCCATGAGAAGCGTATCATCCACGAACTGACTGTGCGAGATAGGGGGAGAGATGCCATGAAGGGGTAAGCCAGTCAGACGGTTTTGATCTAGGGCCGTATGGATGGATCGACTTAGTCCTTCGGCCATGATGATGAAGAGGAAAGGAGAGAGTGGATCTCCCTGTCTGATTCCTATGGAAGGGGAGAAGGGCTTCGAGGGCACACCATTGACAAGAAGGGAGAAGAAGGCCGAGGAGGTTAAATTCAAGATCCAGTCTACCCAGGTTTGGTGAAAGCCAAAAGCTAAAAGCATTGCTCGTATGTAATCCCAAATTAATTTATCAAAGGCCTTAGAAAGATCCAATTTGAGGAGCATACCTGGGGTTTTGGTTTTTTGCAAGGAGTGGATGACTTCATGGGCCAAGATGATGTTGTCCAGGATCTGCCTGCCCTCTACATAATCAGACTGTTCTGGGGAGATGATTGTTGGTAAGATTAGCTTGAGCCTCCGAGCGATTACCTTTGTGAGGAGTTTGTAGACTACATTTCATAGGGAAATGGGTCGGAATTGCTTGGCGTGTCGTGCCTGTCCCTCTTTTGGGACTAAGGTGAGAAAAGTGGCATTGAATGCCTGGAGTATTTTCCCTGTGACTCTTGAATCCTCCATGATTTCCCAAACTTTTGTCCTGATCATTGGCCAGCAGTAGTGGAAAAAGTCACTGGTAAAGCCATCCGGGCCTGGAGATTTGCATTTGGGAGTTTCCTGCATCGCTTGATCCACCTCCTCGATGGTGATGGGCCATAGAAGGGCAGCGTTTTGCTCCTGAGTTACAAGTGAGGGCACATGCCTTGTAATTTTGTTGATTGCTGCTTGTCTATCTTGGATGGGCTCGGTAAGGAGGTTCTGAAAGTAGTCTACCAATTTTGTTTCCAGATTCTTATGAGAGTGAAGGGCTTCACCTTCCTTTGAGATGAGATGCATGATTTTGTTGGCATGCCTTTTCTGGATGACCGTTTGGTGGAAGAACTTGGTATTGCGCTCCCCTGCTTTGAGCCACTGAATGCGTGATTTATGTTTCCACAATATTTCTTCCTGTTTATTCCGTTCTTCAATCTGTTGGGCGACTTTGAGCTCTTGTGATTTCAACTCCTTTTTCATTCCCTGTTCCCTAATTTGGCGTTGTATCTCAGTCATTTGCCTTGAGAGTTGTTGTTGGGAGTCAAAAATGCTACCAAAGGTTTGTTTGTTCCAGAGTTTAAGAGTTTGCTTGAGATTCTTAAGTTTCTGCTGGAAACGATACATTTTAGAGCCTTGAGGGATCACGGCCTGCTGCCACCAATCATGGATGTTTGCCTAGAAGTCGGGGTGGTCTATCCAAAACTGTTCAAAATGGAAAGGTTTCTTCCCAGGGGTGGCGGAGATGTCCAGCCATAATTGTATGGGCCAATGATCTGATCCTAGGAGGTTCAGGATGGTGGCTTCCATTGTCATTCCATCCAGCATCAGAGGTTCCGATAGGAGAAATCGGTCCATCTTGCAGGTGATTTGGTGTGCCCTCGTTCGTCTATTTGTCCAGGTGTGAGTACCATTGCTAGTTTCCAGATCAACTAGACGAAGGTCTTCTATGAGATTATTGAAGCTGCAGGAGTCTTGATCTAGTCTGCGTGAGCCTCCTTTTTTCTCCTCCAGGCTGCGGACAATGTTGAAATCCCCTCCAAGAATCCACTTATCATGGTGCATTAAGCTGGATAGAAAATCGAGGCTTCTAAGAAATGCTTGTTTATCCCTTGGACTGGGCGGCCCATATACGCTGGTGAGATGCCCGGGCTGATTGGATCCAATGAGTCGGTATTCTGCCGTTATGGACCATCTTGTAGTGAAGAAATTTTCCAGTAGTACTATATTCGGGTTCCAGAGGATGGCGACTCCTCCAGCTGTTCCTGTGGCATCAATCGAGACTGCCCTCCCCTGTTTCCAGCAGTAGGGAAGTAGCCGATTGAGGTCTTCTGAGGTGCATTTTGTTTCTTGCAGCAACACAATATCCGAGGTTTCCGCTATAATCATTTCTCGTAGTAGTTTATGCTTGCTACATCCATTGAGTCCCCTAATTTTCCATGAGATGATCTTCATGAGGATGGTGGAGTGGGGAGAGGTGGGAAGCTGTCTGAGATCAGGTGTACCTGACCGGAATTTACCATGTAGTTTCCTATTTCCTGTATGAGCTTGTTGGTGGACTTTCTGCCCCGTTTCTTTTCATCTTTTTGGCTCTTGCTTGGGATTTTTGCTTGGCTACCTTGGATTCCTAATGCTTTACTTGCTCGAGCTGAAGATCTTGCAGAGGAATTGAGAAATACCTTGTGTACCTTCCTCAATTTATCCCGTGGAATGGTGTATAGTTTCTGGTGCCGGTAGGCATGTTCCAGGTGTTCTAGATCCACTCCAGCAAGATCAAGTTCCTCTGTCTCCATATCCTCGTCTCCATCCTCGAGTGCCTACGGATTTGGTATTTCCTGTGCTAAGCTTGTGGGGGTAGGCTTCTCTTCCGCATTTGGTGGGGGTTGTGCAGGGCCATGGTTCTCGGTTTGGGGGATATCAGAGGTGGGTGATGTGGTCGCAGTTGTAGAAGGTGTCAGGCATTCTGGTTGATCCTGCAAAATGACATATTTATTACTAGTGGAAGGGTCTTTGTTTACCTGGGGAAGCTGCTTGTGTCCTCCTTGCCGTCTTCTGCCCGCTGGTTGTACGAATCCTTCCTGGTCCTTGCCACTTGTTGGAGTGGCATCCTTAGGGATTGCATTAAGAGGGCATTCTCTGAAGAGGTGACCATGTCCGTGGAACTTTCTGCAGCGAAAGGGAATGTGTTCATAATCTATGGTCTGGGACCAATCTTCATCGTGATATTCCAGAGTGATGGAACTTGGGAGCGGCTTGGCTATATTCATATAGACACATATTCTCGCATAGGACGTGTAGCACCGCTGGTTTGTAGCTTCAGAGGATTTGACATAAATGCCTATGGTGTTGCCGATTCCTGCTAGGACCTCTTCCAGCCAAAATTCCTGGGGGAGAGAGTATAGTCTGATCCATACCGGTGCATGGGCGAAGTCTTCTTTTTTGGGATTGAACTTTTCTGTCCAGAATCTCAGGAATAGACCCACCGAGTTTTAGAAATATGGCCCTCCTTCAAAGACGCGGTTGCGATCCTCAAGGTTGTGGAAGATGATTGTGAAAAAGCCCTTCGAACCCAGCTGGAGATCATAATGGCCTTTTGGTTTCCACCAATATTGTATCCACTTAATCAGGTCATGCTCAGAGGGCCAAAGCCCTAAAAATTTCCCCACCAGGGCGTTGTCTCTCATGTATTGTTTCTGCTCCTCTATACGCGGTGAGCTGACCACATATTTAGGTGCTTGTGGTGCCTGCGGAATGCATTTTCCGGGCATCCACGGGGCCGAGGCTTTTGCATAGTTCTTTTCCTTGGTTGGGTCAATATCCATGTCCTTTTCCTGAAAGGTTCCGTCGTCCACCAGCTGAGCACGCAGGTCTGGGGGGGTTTCGAAGGTGGGGCGCTTGATTCCTGCTCCATTTCTTTCATTGGCAACAACGTGGCTGTAGGAGATGTCGGTTGGCTCTCCCTCCCTGTGGTGCAGGGGCCCCTACGGGGCGGACATCGTTCGGCCTCAGTACGCGTTGGCGGTGTGTGTGCTAACCCTAATCGCAGAGCTTGAGTCCTTAAGTTATGAGTATTTTAACTTCAACAGTTTTTTAGGATTTTTCCAGAAAAATCCACGATTTTCTGCCGAAACTTCTTGGGTCTATTTTTTGAGTGATGGCTGCAGGACTGAAGATTTCATAGGGTGCTCAGATGGCTATTTCGTCTCAAACCTTGAAAGAAATTCTTGAATCATTCAAAGCCCAATTGGATGATAGATTGGATGCATTTGCACATAGCCTCACAGACAGCCTCACACATAGCCTCACAGATAGCCTCACATATGGCCTCAATGATAGTTTTCGTAGTATTCAAGATTCATTGAACAATATGCAGGAGAGATTTCTTATCCAAGGCCTCATGCATGAATATAATCAAGAAAGATATGCTTGGTATGATTTTGAAGACGATTGTGATGATTGGTATATGG
>ML779215.1:1250920-1265266 GCA_009831015.1 Picea engelmannii
TAGAAGATTCCTCCTCTAGAATGTTCTTAGGTGATGGTAGCACTATATAAAGGGGTTCAAGCAATGTAATGAGATATGAAGAGAAATATTGTATTTGGAGCTGAAGCTCAATAGGAGGATGCCCCCTCGAAGAGGCAAGTGAATAGGAGAGGATCCCTTCCATAATAGGATCCATTGTACGGTGTTGCCCTCCCTCAAGGGTTTGATAGTAATAAAGAAGATTTTGCATATTGTTCTTGTATATCTATTGTGGTGTTTTTGTATTCAGTATTTGGCTCTTAACATTATGAGGGTTGGATTCATCATTTCTTAGTTGGTTCTTAGAACTACAATCTAGGTCTCGTATCAGAGAGTTAGATCTCTCATATTCAGTTAAAGTTGAAGATATTAAAAGATTGATTTTATTTGTATTCATTCAAGTTAAATAAATAAAAGAATGATATTTGATATATTCCATACGGTTTTTGTTATACATGTTTATGAAAAAATAATTGAACTAAGTATATATTATTCGGTTAATTCAGTTAATCTATGAAAGTGTGAAAAGTATCCAAAAGTTTGACACACTTATAAAAAACTTGTTATGTTACAATTAATGTATCGGTGTGTACCATTCATACTTACACCTTGTTATGTTACAAAACTCTTTCCTTTGTCACATTGAATTAAAGTATTGTTGTGTGATGTCCATGAAAAAACCTTGTTCTATTAAAAAAACTCTTCCATTTATCACATTGCAACGAACTTCATAATGTTTCAATCTTATGCACATAGAGATGATGTTTCTATGTGATGAAACATAGAACCATATTGTCATATACGTGCATATCATCACATCATAATGTGACGTTCATGCTTGTACATTGTTATGTTGCAGACATCTTTCCTTTGTCACATTTCATGAACGTTGTAATCTCGCAATAGCACGCACATTGTCCTAACATCACTATGTGTCATATACACATGTTCTCATGTCACAATGTCACAAACATTTCAAAACGTTGGAATGTGACAAACAAAATCCATTGTCAGAATTTGATGTTCATAACTTTAATGTTGCAAAGTGACAAACTTTGCCCAACATTGCAATGACACGACTATTTATTAACGTCACAGTGCCATGGAAATAACCCACTGTGTGACTATGAAAAATGTATTGGAATGTCATAATGTAGGAAACAACAACGCTTCGTCCCAATGTGTTTAGCATAATACATTATTAATGTATTAATAATTTCATAATGTCTTATTAATATGTTACATTATTATTGTATTAATACTTTAGCAATCTACTATTTACTAATGTTTGTATTAATTAATTTATTTCACTAATACATTACACTATACAACAATGTATGAATACAATATTTATACATTACATTAATTATTTAATTATTTAATACATTTATGCTTTAACACATTAATGCATTTATATATTAATGTGTTAGTTAATATATAATTACAATAGTATTTAATTAATATTAGTACCTCAATGTATTAAAACATTATTAATATATTTTTACTTTATTAATTTATTGATATTTATTAGTATATGAATAATGTTTGATTGTATTAATATTTTAATGTACTTACCTAAAAATGTATTATTAATGTCCTTTTACTTTGTTGATGTACTACTAATATTTTATTACTTATTACTTTAAAACTGTATATTGTACTTTTGGATATATTGATACTTTATTATGTTGGTGTTTGGACAACATCGGGAAGAAATTCTCCTAGATTAATAATTAATAATATAATTATTGATTATTAAATAATATATAATAAGTAATAATAATAATAAATAGTTATTTATTATGCAAGGGACATATCCCTTCATGGATGGTCACCATATGTTCTCTATATATGGAACACTCATCATTGTAATAATACATCTATCTTATATCATCTCATATAGAAAAATCAGCATGGTATCAGAGAGGAACTAAGCTTGAATCCCTCACGCAACGACTGAGGAAAATGAAAGGAAAATGAAAGAGAATGGTTTTCTTTGGAGAATAGTTTAACAACAGTATGAGACATTCATATTAACAATTTGTGCAAAGATCACCGCTTTCTGAAATTTTATGTTTTCAATTATTGTGCTAGCCAAACGAGTCCATTTTCTCTAGATTCCACAAGGAAAATCCTCTTGAAATTAGAGTGGAGTATGACGTTTCCCATTGATTCATAATTTCATGGAGTGGAAGCTGTGATTTCCCAACTGGTGTCCATATATGAAGATCGTGAATGGCTAGTACCATATATAACTAGTTTAACATTGTAAAATGGTCAAGGACCAAGGATTATATATTGAGAGATTGAGAATGACCAATATATAATAGAGGTAGTGTATCGGTGGGATACTCATCCCTATCAAGAGATATTTTAGACAAGATTGACTCCATGGCCTTGAAGTCCCACTCAAAGTTTGGAATATTACTACAACCTTGTGGAGCATGTAAAAAATGTAGGGATCCCAGAGACCCAGCTTATCATGGTTCATTTTTTGTGGCATATCCCTCTAACCCTCGACAACGAATATCCCCATTCAACATAAGGAGGAATTTCTTTTGTTGGTGGCATTAACCCTCAATATATTTGAACATGTGTAATTGATTTACACAAGAGAATGGATCATGTATTGGTTTGAAGAGTGGTATATGCTCTTTGTATTTTTTCTTTGGTGTGTTACATTTAGATTATGTGAGAGCCAATCTAGATGGATTCCAAGTGTGGACATGCAGTTTCACCCAGTATGCGAATATGTTCGAATGTAGAGAGGAGCTATTAGACTTCAGTAAATTTCTATTGATGAGTAGAATGCAGACATTCTAACTAATCTAGTTTCCATAGCAAAGTTTTTGTACCTTTCGGACAACATTGGTGTGGCCCAAAATGTCTCCTGCACTAAGAGGGAGTGTTTATGTTTGAGAAAACATCATGAGACATTCTCCCCGGAGGGTCGTATGTGGACTAGTAGGAGGAAATGTGAACGTTATATTTACGTGCCTCAGATGGTAAGATGAAGGAACCAAGACATTACTTTCATGAGGAAACCTAGATATGTCTTGGGGGACATTGTCTCCATGATGGAATCTCGATGTTTCCTAGAGAAGACTGTGGTTCCATGAGGGAACCTTGATATGTCTTAGACATGTGTTCCATGAGAGAACCACGATATGTCTAGTATGGACACAGTTCATGAGTGAAGCTTAAAGTTGGACACTTCAAGATATTTGGGTGTCCAGTATAGACTCACGTACCCAAGGAGAAAAGGACCAAGCTAGAACCTTCATGAAGAAAGGTAACATTTGTGGGGTAAAGTGAGTCTTCAAAGGCATACCAAATCTACATCCCTAGTCAAATATATATTGAGGTGAGCATATATGTTATCATTGAGGAGGAGGTACCTTTGGGAGATCTAGAGGATCTCACATGGAGATTGATAGTGAGAGATAGGAAGAGATGGTGCCTTTTCCCCCTCACCTTGTAGCATTTCAGAGGGAGACAATTGAGCCTATTGATCTAATTGATATCATTGATCTTGTAGATCTAGTTCATGTTCCCATAACTATTGTAGTAGGTCATAAGAGACCTGCATGGGCTCGTTAGACTCTACAGGAGGCAGAAGGACATGCACATCCTCGTGGTACCTTTTGAGAGAGAAAGAAACCACACAAATATCCATGTTATGATTATTCTATGAGCCACATCATTGTTTTTTATCCTTCATGTTATGAGGAGGCATTTAGTCAGCCAGTATCGAGCAATGCCACGACGTAGGAGTATTAGTCCATCATGAAGAATGATGTGTGGGATATTGTTCTAAGACCTGAGGAGAAGTCTATAGTGACTTCCTAGTGGATCTATAATATCAAACACATAGTTGATGGAATCACCGAGAAACAAAAAGGGATATTTGTTTCTAGAGGATTCTTTCAAATGGAGGGAATAGATCATGAAGAGACATGTTCTCATGTTGCTTGATACACTTCTATCTGGATGATTATTTCCCTTGTAGCATCCATATGTTGGAGACTACATCAGATGGATATGAAGACATCCTTTCTCAATGGACATATTGAGGAAGAAGTATACATTGAGTAGCTAGATGGTTTCATGATACATGAGAAGTAGTCTCATGTGTGCAGGTTGAAGAAGGCCCTATATGGACTCAAGAGGACACCTCAATATTGGTAAGTGAGGATTGATGGACACCTAATTAGTTTGGGCTTTAAAAAAAGTGTTTTTGATCCCAACCTATACTACAAGACTGTTAATGGTGAATCTCTGATTTTGGTCCTCTACATTGATGATTTATTCCTCATGAGTACAAAGAGCCTTATTATTGAATGCATGTGTTGGCCTCTGAGTTAGAGATGAAGGACCTTGGTATGATGCACCACTTATTGGGACTAGAGGTGTGGAAGATAATTGGTGATATCTTCTTGGATCAAGGGAAGTACACAGCTGAGATATTGAAGAAGTTTGGGATGATGAACTGTAATCATGTGGCTACACCAATTGTGACAAAACTAAAGAAACTAAGTGTGTCTTCTTCCTATTCTGACGAGATTTATTTGAACCTATACAAAAATTTGATTGAATCATTGATGTATCTCGTTAACACCAGACCAAATACTTTCTATGTAGTGAGAGCATTTATCCAATTTATTATTCATATGAGATAAACAAACTAGATTACTATGAAGCATGTGTTGGGATACCTGCAAGGCATGGTTGGACATGGTCTAAGATATAATTCCAATATTGACATGAGATTGTAGGGATATATTGACTTTGATTGGGAAAGGAGAAAAGTGGAAAGGAAGAGAAACTCTAGGTGTTTCTTCATTTTGTGATATACCATGGTTTCCTAGTGTAGTTCGAAAGAGACTTATGTGGTTTTGAGCACCACATAAGCAGAGTACATTGCATTGAGTGTGGTAGTCTGCAAAGTAGTGTGGCTTCACAAGATCCTTGCGTATTTATTTGGACATGTGTTGGATTCCACCGTTATTTATTATGATAAATAGAGATGTATGAAGCTCTCATAGAATCCAGTGTTTCATGAAAAATCGAAAAACATTGAGATCAAGTACCATTACATACAAGACATGGTTCAGAGGAAGGCGATAGCAGTGCAATACCTTCATACATATGATTAGGTTGTTGATGTTCTTACCAAAACCCTTACTAGGATGAAGTTTGAGTACTTCCATGAAAGACTTGGTGTGGTAGAGAATGCCTCCCTCGTTGAGAGGGACTTTTGATGTTTGTTGCTTCCTGAGACATTCCCCAGATCGTACTCCTATGTGACTGAGCTGAGTTTATCTGCAACGACACTAATCTACGAGGGATAAGTGGGTTTGGGATTATATCCCAACGTCCCTTGTGGAGAGAACATGAGGACATGTCCCTTGTTAACAACACAGGAGGACACATCAAGGGATTTAACCTTGACATCACACACTATGGGGAGTTGACCCTAGTGTTTCTAGAGGGAGTAACCTCTAGGAGTCTAGATCATAATCCTTTTTGATTGAGTTGAGTTGACTTATGAGGACAGTTATCCAAGAGGGATAAGTAGGTTTGGGATTATAGCCCAATGTCCCTTGTGGATATCTCATGAGGACATGTCCCTTGTGGAAACACATGAGGACATGTCAAGGGAGTTGACCTTAACATCTCACACTATAGGGAGTTGACCTTAGTGTTTCTAGAGGGAGAAGCCTCTAGAAGTCCACATGGGAGTGCCATGTGTGACATACCCTTTTCTACTATGGAAATTGTGTACCACTGGTGGAGACTGTGTATCTCTATATAGTAGTTGTGTGCTACTAGAATTGGTTGTGTACCACTAGACACAAGTTGTGTATTACTACGGATCAACATAGTCATGTTCTATTGTATGAAATTGTAGTAGTTGTATGCTACTAGTTGATTGTCATGGAGAATAGGAGATAACTTGGAGTAGTTGTGTGTTTCTTGATCACAGAGACTGTGAGGGATAATTTGAGCTACAGATGGAATGGTAGTAGTTTTGTTCTATTACTTGATTACATCGTAGTCAATGGACTACTAGATGAAGAAATCATGGAAATACACCTCCCTAGCTAAGAGGGAGTGTTGATGTTTCAACATCAAGCATATACTCTCCTGTGATTGGTCATAGTGGTTTGACAAGTGGTAAATATCTCAAGCATAGTCTTCAAAGAACATAAAACTCGATGTGATAGTGTTCCTCGACTATGTGGAAACATCGTGCAGAATTTCACCCATAGGGGTGTACCTATGGTGAATGTCCCGAGTAAGCATCGAGAGGACCTTCTCCTATATTGGGCTACAAACCAAGGGAGATATGATACGTTTATCACAAAGGTGTACTTGTGGTAAATGGGCCCAGGCGTAGTCCTTCCTTGATCATGACAAGGAATAATACGGACTCAAGGTGCTTTCCATGTGTCAGTTAGCACCATGATGACATTCACTCATAGGGGTGGACCTGTGGTGAATGACCTTGGTGTGGTATTTTTCCTAGTCATGGTGATTTGACAAGGAATGACAAAGACTCAAGATGTTATGTGTTATCACATGAAAACACAAAGTGATCTTGATCTCAGAGAGAGTCAGTTGGCTCAATGGGAGAGTCGTAGGGGGGGAGTTTCCCCACGATTTAGGTGGGAGAGAGACATCTCCAAGGACTAATAGATAGGTGTCATGAGTCTAGTGCAAAGTTTGTATACTTCAGAGACAAACTTGGCATGATGCAAAATGTCTCCTTCATTGAGAGGGACTGTTGATGTTTGGATAACATCGAGAAGACATTCTCCTAGATTAATAATCAACAATATAATTATTGATTATTAAATAATATATATAATAAGTAATAAAAATAATAAATAGCTATTTATTATCCAAGAGACACATCCCTTCATGGATGACCACCATACTTTCTCTGTACATATGAAACACTCATCATTGTAGTAATACATATATCTTATATCAACTCATATAGAAAAATCAACATATTAATGTATATATACTTTATTAGTATATTAATTAATAATACCTTAATATTTTATTAATTTATTCATACTATATAAATTAATTAATTAATTAATTAATGCTTTAATCACATTAATTAACCAATACTTTAATTCATAAATCACATTATTGTTTTTTTATTATTCCATACCTTTAATCATTTAACACATTTATGTATTTATTATTTTATACATTAATTTATATCTCATTAATGTATTATTTAAATTACACATTAATATTTTAATAAATTAATGATTGGTCACATTAATGTATTAATACATTGTTCATGTGTTATTTCTTTATTATTGTTTTAATGCTTTATTGATGTATGAATAATGTTTTACTATATTAATATTTAAATATAATGATATTATACTTTAATGTCTTCATCCTATAATATATTATAAATGTAATTTTAGTTTATTCATACACTCATAATATTTTAATAGTTTATTAATATATAAATGTTTTATAAATATAATAATTAATAATATTTTAATAATTTAATAATTTATTTATACTTTATCAATGTATTAACTATTAACTAAAGTATTAACAAATACTGCAATGACTAATGTATAAATGTATTTTTATTAATTAATCAATACATTACATTCTATAATGTTTTAATACTTTAATTTATAAATAATATTGATGTTTAAATTATTTAATAGATTTAAAATTTTAATACACTTTAAAACTTTATTAATATATAAAACTTTATTATTTAATACATTTTAAAATTTTATTAATATATAGATGCTTTACATCTTCGAGGTGTAGGAGAGTGAGTGATCGAGTGTGTTGTGTGGTGGCTTGGGGTAATCTTAAAAATATATTATTATTATTATTATATATGATGATGATGATGATTAATGTCCACTAAGACCTAATTGGTCTATCGAACCTTAAGAGGGTAAGTGATTACTTGTGATTCTTTAGAATTTTGTTTATGTGCTCGAAAAGCATTAAGAGAAGCTTTCTAAGATCACCATACTTTTGTTGAGTTAAGAGGTTAGGAAGGTTGGTAGTGTGATCAATATTTTGAAAATGAGATCTACTATGGGTATAGGCTGGACAATCTAAGAGAAAGTTCTTTTCATTTTCAACCTTCTTAGTGTCACAAAGGTGACACACTCTTTCATCCCATGGCATTTTAGGAATTGACCATGCCCAGTTTCACTATGGAGCTCGTGAGAATTTGTTCTTATCTTAGCAATGCTTATTTTTTTCTTTACACTTGGCAAAACAGATAGATAATTTTGATCTTCTAAATTAGGGTTGATTACATCTTTATAATACCTTAATTTTTTTTTCTCTAACTCTTTATCACACCACATTTTTTCCTTAAATTTTGATTTGATGTTTTTTTTAATAGTATCTTTATTCTGCAATATGGTTTCTTCCATTATTCCCCTATAGTTTAGCCAAGATTGGGCATCTTTATGCCATCCTCGCTTCAGTCGGTGGTGGTTATGACTTGATTTGGATGCAATTTTAGATAGCCTCTTGTTTTCCATATATATATATATATATATATATACTTTACAAGATGTATTTATTAATAATATTTTAATAATTTATATATACTTTCTATTTGTATTAATTAATTAACATTTATTTATTTAAATGACTAATGTATAAATGTATTTTTATCAATTAATTAATACAATAATACATTACATTTTAGATTAATGTTTTAATACTTTAATTTATAAATTGTATTAATGTTTTAATTATTTCATCCATTCAATACTTAACTTTTTAATGTATTTAGTATTTTATACATTCATTTATATATTATTAATGTATTATTTAAATAATACATTAAACATTACTGTATTATTTAAATAATACATTAAACATTAATGTGTTTATCATATGATGTATTATAAATGTATTTTTATTTTATTCATGGATTATTAATATTGTGTAGCGGAGGGAGGTCTCTTGTCCCACAAACAAGGGGGTCTCATACACCAATTTGATGTGGCTTGATCGTGACCTTAAAAATAGATTATTATTATTATATATGTTTTATTAAACTTTTATTAATTAACTAATTCTAATATTTTAGCAATATATTATATTATACATTAATTAATAGATTCCACTATTAAAATATTTATTAAATTATTTTAATACATTATACATTAATATTGGTACTTAATTTATACATTACACTAAAATATTAATTAATTAATACATTAATTCTTTTCTACATTTATATAATAATACAATAATGTATTTATACATTATTAATTTGTATTCTTACTTTATTTATACAAGTTCAAATCTAGAGGTGGGCATGGTATGTATACTACCAGTCAAATGGTTGGGCGAGCGGGTCCCTTGTCCCACAAACAAGGAGGTCTCATACACCAATTTGATGTGGCTTAGTCGTGACCTTAAAATAGATTATTATTATTATTATATATATATTTGCATTATTAATGTATTATTTTAGTAATTCCTTTAGTTTGTTATTACTTTCTTATTATTACATGTAATAATTTATTATTATTATTATTTACTTTATTTATATGCTAAATTAATTTATAATTTATAAATACTTGTTGATGATAATGATAATGATGATGATTAATGTCCACTAAGACATTATTTAATATATATTTTATTATTAATGATCAATTAATATTTAATAACTAAAATATTATTAATACATTTAATACTTAATACTTCAACACATTAATTTATTTATTATTTTATACATTCATTCATATATATATATATATATATATATATATATATATATATATATATATATATATATATATATATATATATATATATATATATATATATANGATGATGATTAACATCCACTAAGATTCAATTGGTGTATCATACGTTAAGAGGGTAAGTGATTACTTGTCATTCTTTATAAAAAAAAATTATGTTCTCGAAAAGCATGTAGAGAAGCTTTCCAAGATCATCATACTTTTGTTTAGTTAAGAGGTTAGGAAGGTTAGTAGTGTGACAAATATTTTGAAAATGAGATCTAATATGGGTATAGGTTGGACAATCTAAGAGAAAGTGCTTTTCATCTTCAACCTTCCTAGTGTAACAAAGGTGACACACTCTTTCATCCCATGGTGTTTTAGGAACTAACTAACGCCCAGTTTCACTATGGAGCTCGTGAGAATTTATTCTTATCTTAGGAATGTTTTTCTTTTCTTTACACTTGGCAAAACAGATAGATAATTTCGATCTTTTAGATTATAGTTCATTACATCCTTATAATACCTTAATTTTCTTTTTTCCTCTAACTCTTTATCACACCACATACTTTCCTTAAATTTTGATTTGACCTTTTCTTAATAGTATATTTATTCTGCAAAATGGTATCTTCCATGATTCCCCAATAGTTTAGCCAAGACCAAGCATATTTATGCCATCCTAGCTTGAGTCGGTGGGGGTTATGCCTCGCTTTTGAAGCAATTTTTGGAAGCCTCTTTTCTTCCATGTTGTTTAACTTGCTCTTATACATTAATATTTTATAAGTACAATAATGTGCTTATTTTATAATGTATTTATCCTTTAATGTATTATAAATGTAATTATTTTAATGTATTATTCTATTTTGACTTTAAAACTTTATTAATATATAGATGATTTATAGATTCATATTGCTAATACTTTATCACTTTAATGTATTATTGTATTTTAATGACACTTTAAAAATTTATTAATATATAAATCTTTATAGATGTATTTATTAATAATACTTGAATATTTTGATAATTTATACATACTTTATAATTGTATTAATTAATCAACAAATATTTTAATGAAACAAATATTTTAGTGACTAATGTATAAATGTACTTTTATTAATTTCTCGGATGGGGTGACAAATGGCTCTCAATGGACGACATGTGGCAATAGTCAGCATCAAGCATTATTAACCCCCATCGCCAACCTCCATCCCATCCATATCAAATGACCCGCACTTAATTAGAAGTTATGTTAGTGCATTGGGCACTCCATGGTGACTTAATGGCCCTTTGTGCGAACCATGATGGGCATAGAAAGCAAGGTACCAAAACCAGCAGAGCAGTCACCCTGTCAACTCACAAGGCACTATGAAGGCTCGTTCCCTTGAGCACTCTCTCATTCTATCTTTGTTATATGTTCGTGTGCTCCTTGGCTCTCTCTTGCTCTTTCATGTTTTTCTACTCACCATAAATCCTCCATTGATTTTCCTGCATAGTCCCACCTAGAACTCTTACAACATGCCCATGGAGAGGGGACAATATATAAGGGGTTTGTTGTACTAGAAGGCACTGACCAGATGTAAAAAGTTTGAACCCTCTCAGCTCGCTTGCATCACTACCAGTAATCCCGACCCAACCCATAATTGGCCTCAGCAACCCCTACCTCCCACCTCTAATCTCATAGTTGACTATGGAAGTTTCCTTATCGAAGAGGAAATTCTCCCTCCTAAGAAGCTCACTCCTTTGCTAATATTTCATCCTAAAACTGCCCCTCTTAGAGCCCACACTCCGGACCATAGTTTTGGCACTGGAGGATGCATTGTGGAGGAAGAAATTCTTCCTAGTTGGAAAATGGAAATTCCATCAACAGTTGTTGATCTAAACCCAAGGAGTGATTACTTTCCAAGAATTGGTTGATTATGTCACTCCTTCAAAAGGGTCAGTTATAGATCGTTTTACTTGAGCGATTTTCAATTAAAGGTAAAGTTGAAGTCTTATAAGCTTTAATCCAAAGTGAATAAAAACTCCTTAGTTTTTCTTATGTGTTATGTGTCATGCTTGTATTTAATATCCTATGTGTGGGAATTCAAAAAAAAAAACATAAGAACATAATACAAATAATGGATATGACACTTCCCCTAATAACAGAGTTCACCCGATGTGGGCTACATCTCCGGGTCATGCTCCAAATCTTGACCGTTTTATTCTCCTCGTTGTAATGACGTCTCTCCTTTACAAGTTGTAAGGCCAAAGTCCCATAACCATCACGGCAACAAAAGAAAGGAATGTGATCAGGAATGTATACAAGCTTCACAAGTTCCCATGCTCATGAGGAATCCATGATGCTGACATGCACATCATCCCCACATACCCAATACATAAAAAGAGGAAGAATAAAATATGAACCCCACCATCATGGAGTCATCAAATTCCTTAGATATACTACTCATATCCAAGAACAAATATGCAACCCATACAAAGATCCTGAAACTACAAGATTTAGAATTTCTTCATTGGCCACTTATCATGCAAGTTCCATAATTTATCTATCACATGTAACTAATTGGTTTGATGTGGAAGAAGAGAAGAAAAGAAGGGATAGAAGGAATAAGATGGTAATCATGACTTGTTGTAACCTCTCCAGGATCCTTTATACCTGTAACACACATTCTATGCTATAAGATTTAATGACAAAACAACATAATGAAAAGCATGCTTACATTGGATTCTCTAGAACATAGTTTGCTCATCTTAAGATCTGTTGCAAAAATAGACCCTCCCTTGGATTCACATCGTTGAATTACCTAAAAATTACTTTCAAATCGTCTCCATCGGACATAGTCACCTTCATGCCTCCTCTAGACCTATGTCTTTATTTGTGTGCCACTCTGCAATCTGCAATTATGACAGTTTTGTATCAAAATCCATGCCCGTAAGTTCGTATGGTCAACGCCTCCCCCTATGGAACTAGGGGAATTTTAGATTTTAAGTAATAAGTGTGGGCAGATATACAAAGTGGCATCCATGGCACATTATTTATGGGCGGAGTTGTAAAGGCGTTGGGTATTGCGGAGGTTTCAGGGTTGAATCCCACCAAAATCCATTTTGAACGTTGGTTATATAATATATCTATTTCCCTACTAATTTTAGCATAGTTTTCTAGAGGTTCTTTCAATGACCATTGAAATTGGCCTGGTCGACCATATTTGGCGGACCCGCCATATTTTTAAAACGAAATTTGCTCACTAGTTAATATTGGGCATTTTTAGGATGCCACATGTTGCTTGATGATTGGATCACGCAGAAACCACCGTTAGGTCCACCTGTATGCCGATGTTTCTTCCCCTTCATTCTATACTAAAAATTGGCACTTCCCAGGTGGCGCCACATGGCGTTGCATGGGGTGCCATGTGGAACTTTTCTATTGGTCCACATGGACCTATAAAAATCCCTTTGGTGGGTGACATGTGGCATCCTATGGTGTTTCCACATGGCATGGTGACATTAGCATCCCTTATGATGAAATAACGCTGCCATGCCAGTTGTTGAAATAAGCAGTATTGATGATGATGTGACTCCCTGCTGACTGGCCCTATTTGATGACAACTTTGAACGTGAATATATTTCAAACCATAACTTTGTTTGACGATCTGTTTTCCCCATTAGAAATATTACGACACGCTCTTCATGATCATGTCATTTTCACTGATTTTTGGGAACTTTGAATTTTTTCACTTTCTTTGTCTATTGAAGCCATTATGGGCCTCCTGGGGCACTTCTGAAACTTTTGTGATGTTCACTAGATCCATCCGGATAATGCCTCCTAAATGAAAGGAATTTTGTTCCCCAAAAGTATTTACATTATAAGTTTCATGTCCATTGGACTTGTTATCCCCGATCTCTAAGGATAACTAGGAGATCATGTCTCGAGGTCCACAGGTCCTAGACATGGAGTATCGAGAGCAGGATTGACATGAGCATGACCCTGGAGGGCCCATCCTTCTACTTCTTTGCCGAACTTGTCCTGTTAGCAGTAGCAGCTTCCATTACCATTGGATTGGACTTGAATCAGAGAGGACTCTTGCTCCATGAGGTAATTGGTCCAAGGTATCATGGTATGTGTCATGTTTGATCATTATAACCTTCTTATATATGCATCAGGTTCCTTACATTTATGATGACTGCTTGGATATTACACTAATCCACTTGACCATTGTTGGGGGGATTTATGGGGTGACCTAGCAAGTTTCTATTCATGGGTATTGGTTAGCCACTAGGCGGGATTTGTAGAGCCATCGTCCTCTCCCACCATTTTAAAATTTTACATCTTATCTCCCATTCATGCATCCCATTCCCCTAGTCCGACCATTAGGATGACCTTTTGAGGGTTACACTTTGTCCTGTAGTAAGAAGGGGGTAAAAGCAACTGGTAAGAGATAAAATCCATAGGAAATGAAACCTAGAGATGCTTCGCCCAGGGATCCCCGAGAAGGCAATAAAAGGCCTCTCGATAAGAAACAAAAGGGACCCTAAGAAAAATAATAAAACAAGACCT
>ML779215.1:1265646-1281409 GCA_009831015.1 Picea engelmannii
CGGAAAAAGTGCATCCATGACGGGTATAGCTCACCTCCTACAAAAGCACCCACGGACAACACCTACCCCTGGTCTTACTATGACTAGACATCCCTAGACCATATCACTTCATGAACATGGCTTGAATGATCCTCTGTGGAAACTTTCCTTTTCTTGTGGATATTAGCCCAATAGGTTATTTTATTTGTTTCTTCAACTTTGTATAGTAGATATGTGTAATGTATTTGATCTCTTAGAGGATATGCTAGGGATTTTATGCATGTATTTGATAAATTTAATGATGAAATATGATTGACACTGCTATGATCCCGAGGATTGATGAGCCCATGGAGGGCATAGTTTTTTATGTGCAGGACCATACCCGACGGACAGGTACTAGGGGACTGGTACACATGGGGATATGATTAGCTCAGAACTCCATGGGGCTGAAGAGACCATCAGATGGTTGTTGGGATGGCAGAGATAGGACAACGTTGTGATGAGCCATTGCATGAGAAGAAAGAAGGATGTTCCACCCAGGACACTTTGGCAGAGCCCGGCCTAGGGGAGATCACCCACTGTAGATGGGACGTTTGTTTTTAATGGACAGGACGTCACCTGAGAGAGTTGGACATTGTCTCGAGCATGTGCCAGGGTGTTGAGCTCATTTGGCACGTGTGGCAGCTTGGAGGAGCCCTAGAAGGGCCAACGTTTGGTTTTCTAGATGCTATGCTTGCCCAAAAAGGGCCAACATCTCCCTCAGAAGGGCTTGACATCGCCCTTTTAGCTCATTTTATGACATTTTTCTGGCAGTTAATGTAAAAACAGTGTAAATATTATTGTCATCCTTGTCGGTTATTTTAATGACCTAAAATTTAATTAAAGGGTCATTGATTGGTATAAATAGAGGACGTTGCCTCTCATTTTAAACATAACATAACTCACTCTCTTGTGAGAGATCTACATTTGTCTTTTGTCTTCGTATTTTGTCTCTTGGAAGTGAGGCGCAACTCTTGATTGGAGGATTTTCTTGGCATATTGTGGTGTTTCTCTCACTGGAAGGTTTACAACTAGGATTTGATAAGCATTCTTCATGATTTGTAAGTGTATTTTTCATGCAAAACTTCTTGAATGAATGGTTGTAGGTTAAATATCTTGCATTTATTATTGTATTACTATTATATTGCTTAATATTGAAACCCTAGGTAGCAAGCACACAAGTAGGTCCTTTCTATATGTCCCCATGATTGAGAAAATTGTTTTAGCCATTGATTAAGGAAGATATAGCCTAGCCGTTGCTACACTAATCATCCTTTTTCTGAGTTAGCATTTAAACATAATTTGAAGGAAGGAGACGTCCTAGGCCTAGTTGATTCTACACCTAGGGTTTTGACTTTTAGGATTTGAAGAGCCTTGCTCTTGCAACACTTTTCACCCTTAGATTTGTGTTTTAAAGCTAGTCATTTTGCCAAAAATATTTAAAGAAAGAGGGAGGAGCATGAGGCCTTCCTTAAGCAACATCGGAATGAGCCTCCTCCCCTTAGGGTTTTGACTCTAGGGCCCTGCCATTGCAGCACCATAGAGCCTAACCCTCTAGTCTTTAGATTTTGATCCTCCCAAGATCTTGCCCTTGATTTTGACTCCATAATACCCTAAGGCACTGGTCTTACACTCCAACGTTGAGCTTATTATGTCAAAACAACCTTTTCAAAATTCTCAAATTTGAAACCCTAACTAACCCTAACTAACCTAAAAAATGATGATGACGTCATGCCTTAATTGAGCTTTTGGTTGATAGAAAACACTGCGGCTAGGTCATCTCATAATAGACATTGATGTATTCATAGTTTTCATTGGCTAAACAACAAAATGTTAACCTCTTTGTCTATTATAATAACCCTAGAAGAAAGATGACGTCATCTCTAGCATAGTGATGCAACAACTTATAGTGTGTGAAGATTAAATGATATTTGATGCATTGAGTTAATTCAAAGATTGATCATTTCATTGGATGCTATATCATTCTGGTATTTGTTGACAAGTGACTTTATATCGCCATTATTGAAAACATTGACTTCATCAATATTTACTAATATATATGTTCATATACATTGAAATATAGATGGTCATTGATCTATGAAGTATTAACCACTACTGCATGTGTTAGTTTTATTGTTGCCTTGTCTCGCAAACAAGTGCCTCTTCTGTGGTGTTTCTTCATTTTGACTTTCTTCTTGGCGGTAATCTGTGAAGAAGAAAACTTGCCTTAGATCCTTAAGCCTTTGCCCTTCAAAACCCCGGATTTCTAGGGATGTCTCCCTTGGGTTTTAGCCACCCTAAATAGAAAGAGCCCCCCATCGAGGTGACAGTGGGTGGGGAACCTCCTGTTACGCCAGTTTGACCTTATCCTTTAGTCTATGACCTAAACTACAAACTGCCCGATAACATTTTGGCATTGTCGCCAGGGAACACTGAGTCAATTCTCCTCAAATGACAAATATTTTCAGTAAGCCTTGCCCTTAGATGCCTTATCTTACAATCTTACCTGGTGACTCCACTAGGGTGTTTTCCCTTATCTTTTGATAGTTTCAATAAAATTATCTGGCGACTCCATTGATGACGAAGCCAACAATGACTTCACAATGGGATCCTAGGAGCTATAAACCTTTAGACATGAGCAAAATCCCAGGATACCCAAGACAAATGGCCCCGATATCTAAGAGATGGCTCCCTAGATTCACTGGTGGCAATGGGGAAAGAGATGACTTTCATATGGATGAATTTTGTTCTTACTTTAGACTCCACCCTATCGATGATGATGCCGAAGATGTAGTGATGAAACTTTTTTCAAACACTCTTCATGGAAATGCTAAGAAGTGTTATGATAACCTTCCTAATGCTAGCATCACCTCTATGAACCAGTTGGAAGAAGTCTTTCTCGAAGAATGGGGTATTCAGTCAGAAGAGATCTCAGTACTACTAAAAAAATTTGAGCATATAAAGCAAACTAAGAATGAAACCCTCTGGAACTTCCAGAGTAGGTTTGAGCACACCTTGTATCAGATTCCTAAGGGGCATTGTCCTAAAAACAAGTACAGTGTCCACGTATATACCCGTGCGCTCCTGGCACACCTAGGCCTACCCCTCAGTAAAAAGAGCCTGGGCACGTTCGATGAAGCTTATGGCATGGCTAAAAGAATTGAACAAAACATCTCCTTATCCGGGATAAAGGATCTCTTTACTTCAGGTGATTTTAATATGGAAAGTTTGTTTTCTCGTAAAAACTCTATTGATGATATTCGAGAAGAAGGTGAGCAAACCATCATTCAACATGGGATTCCTGAAGACATGGCCGAGGAGGAAGAACCAGAGAAAAATAATGAAGTATCAATGAGTGCCCCTCCCACTGATGAAGCAATCCAAGAGCCCTTTTCTCCTGAGCAACAAAAAGAAGATGAGGTTAGTTGCATTCCATTTCAATATGCCAATGACACCTTGTTCCTTGATTCAGAAAATGAAGGAGAAAAGAAAGCTTTGAACGAAGTTGATGGCCCTTGTTGTGAATTCAAAGATAAAGAAGCAGTCCATGGGGATGAAACAATGACACATGCTGAAAACACCGAGGTCCTCGAAGTTCCTGCGCAACAAGAGACAATAAGTTACCCTCCTCTCCTAGTTTTTGATAATGTTTTACCTTGTGATGAAGAGGAGGAGGAGGATGAATTTTCAAATGTTTCAGACCCTGCATGTTATGACACGGATAGTGACATTGTTGATAACATTGATGAGTTCATACATGTTGGGAGACATAGGTGGGATATAGTTGGTTATGACCTGGATCCCATCTATGACACTGAGAGTCATTTCCAGTTGTTGCCCTTACAATTGTCACAACAGATTACTTCCAACCAATGGCAATAAGGAGATGAGATTTTTACTCGTACCTTTCAAAAAACCAAGCATGACCTAGTACCTTATTCTTCTAATGATTTTCAGTCTTACCTTGAGATTTTTTATGGGTACCCTTATGAGCACTTGGACTCTTTTCATGAAGATAATTTCCAACCACTAATGTGCTCAAATTTTGATAAAAGTAAGGACATCGTTTGTCTAAAGAATGTTTCTCATGACTCTTCACTCCAGCCACTTGTCATTACTTTACCATGCTTTTCCATTGGAGGTGTAGTTGGAAAGTACCTTTTCTATGTTGAGTTTCCTCCTAGGCAAACCCTAAACTCCAAGGGTTGGTTGGGTATTACAAGTTCAAATTAGTTTTTCAACTTTCCCTTGATAGTTTTCCAGTCGTCTACTAAATTTTTTTCAATCCCTTTCTTGACTTCAGAGCGTGAGGATGTCCTAGGTAACCAGTTTACAGGCCCTTTGAGTCAGTTTTCTAAACCTTGCATTTTTCATGACGCCTTCTTGAAGTGGATTGACTACTTTCCTCAAAGATGGACTTGGCATGATTTTATCCCTCCCACCCGCCTCCATGAGTTAGATTCTGACTTTTTCGATGATATGATATACATTATAACTCATGACATTTTTGTGCTTGACTTATCACTATTTTGGTTTATGATGAAGCACAAAGGCAGGTATCAAGCAACGTTGTTGGATTGGCTTCATTGGTTGTTTGACTACACCAAGCATCCAACCAGCAGGTAAGTACAAGTAAGTATTTCATTTCCTGTTCGCATCTATGATTACTGCATATACATGTTATATTTTGCGGGGTGGCAATATTACCCAACCTTTTGTTGTTGATGCCTTCTTTCAAGTGTGAGCAGGTCTGCAGGTTTATTCCAGATATTTTGAGGTTCTCATGTGCTCTATGGTGAGCACATGTCCCCGAGTTGGAGTCAGATGTTATCCCCGATCTCTAGGGATAGCTAGGAGATCATGTCTCGAGGCCCACAGGTCCTAGACATGGAGTATCGAGAGCAGGATTTACTTGAGCATGACCCTGGAGGGCCCATCCTTCTACTTCTTCATCAAACTTGTCCTGTTAGCAGAAACATCTTCCATCACCATCATCTTGGACTTACATCAGAGAGGACTCTTTCTCCATGAGGTAATTGGCCCAAGGTATCATGGTATGTTTCATATTTTATCGTTATAACCTTCTTATATATGCATCAGGTTCCTTACATTTATGATGACTGCTTGGATCTTACACTAATCTGCTTGACCATTGTTGGGGGGATTTATGGGGTGACCTAGCAAGTTTTTATTCATGGGTTTTGGTTAGCCACTAGGGGGTAATTTGTAGAGCCATCGTCTTCTCCCACCATTTTATCATTTTACATCTTATCTCCTATTCATCCATCCCATTCCCCTAGTCCGGCCATTAGGATGACCTTTTGAGCATTACACTTTGTGTTGTGGGAAGAAGGGGCTAAAGGCCCAGGGGGTAAAAGCAGTTGGTAAGAGATAAAATCCATAGGAAATGAAACCTAGAGATGCTTCGCCCAGGGATCCCCGAGAAGGCAATAAAAGGCCTCTCGATAAGAAACAAAAGGGACCCTAAGAAAAATAATAAAAAAATACCTAACCAAGAGGATGGGAGGTCTCATCACGAGCCGACCCATTATGTTCATAGGTATCTAGCAGTGTGACATTACCATTATCTGGTCGCCATGCCAGGGCAATGACCTTTGGTTGCATGGCCAAGGGAAAGGGGGTCTCATCACGAGCCAGCCTTATCATTTCTATGAAAATACCAGTGGGTAACACTGTCATCTCTGGTCACCATGCCAAGGAAGTGTCCTCTGGTCATACCTTGAAGTAAAAAGAAAGAAAATCAATAAATAAAAATAATGGCAATAAAAGGGGCTTGGAAAAAGTTCATCCATGACGGGTACAACTCATGTCCTACAAAGGCACCCACGGACAACACCTACCCCTGGTCTTACTATGAATGGACATCCCTAGACCATATCACTTCATGAACATGGCTTGAATGATCCTCTGTGGAAACTTTCCTTTTCTTGTGGATATTAGACCAATAGGCTATTCTATTTGTTTCTTCAACTTTGTATAGTAGATATGTGTAATGTCTTTGATATCTTAGAGGATATGCTAGGGATTTTATGCATGTATTTGATAAATTTAATGATGAAATATGATTGACATTGCTATAATCCCGAGGACTGATGAGCCCATGGAGGGCGTAGTTTTTGATGTGCAGGACCATACCCGACGGACATGTACTAGTGGAACGATACACATGGGGATATGATTAGCTCAGACCTCCATGGAGCTGAAGAGCCCGTCAAATGGTTTTTGGGATGGCAGAGATAGGACAACGTTGTGATGAGCCATTGCACGACAAGAAAGAAGGACATTCCACCCAGGAAACTTTGGCAGAGCCTGGCCTAGGGGAGATCACCCACTGCAGATGGGACGTTTGCTTCTGATGGATAGGACATCACCTGAGAGAGCTGGACATTGTCTGGAGCATGTGGCAAGGTGCTGAGGTCATTTGGCACATGTGGAAGCTTGGAGGAGCCCTAGAAGGGCCAACGTTTGGTTTTCTGGATGTTGTGCTTGCCCAAAAAGGGCCAATGTCTCCCTCAGAAGGGATTGACATCCCCCTTTTTGCTCATTTTATGACATTTTTATGGAAGTTAATGTAAAAACAGTGTAAATCTTATTGTCATCCTTGTCGGCTGTTTTAATGACTTAAAATTTAATTAAAGGGTCATTGATTGGTATAATTAGAGGACGTTGCCTCTCATTTTAAACGTAACATAACTCACTCTCTTGTGAGATATCTACATTTGTCTTTTGTCTTGGTATTTTGTCTCTTGGAAGTGAGGCGCAACTCTTGATTGGAGGATTTTCTTGGCATATTGTGGTGTTTCTCTCATTGGAAGGTTTACAACTAGGATTTGATAAGCATTCTTCATGATTTGTAAGTGTATTTTTCATGCAAAACTTCTTGAATGAATGGTTGCAGGTTAAATCTCTTGCATTTATTATTGTATTGCTATTATATTGCTTAATCTTGAAACCCTAGGTAGCAAGCACACAAGTAGGTCCTTGCTATATGTCCCCATGATTGAGAAAATTGTTTTAGCCATTGATTAAGGAAGATATAGCCTAGCCATTGCTACACTAATCATCCTTTTCTGAGTTAGCATTTAAACATAAGTTGAAGGAAGGAGACGTCCTAGGCCTAGTTGATTCTACACCTAGAGTTTTGACTTTTAGGGTTTGAAGAGCCTTGCTCTTGCAACACTTTTCACGCTTAGATTTTTGTTTTAAAGCTAGCTATTTTGCCAAGAATATTTAAAGAAAGAGGGAAGAGCATGAGGCCTTGCTTAAGCAACAACGGAATTAGCCTCCTCCCCTTAGGGTTTTGACTCTAGGGCCCTACCATTGCAGCACCATAGAGCCTAACCCTCTAGTCCTTAGATTTTGATCCTCCTGATATCTTTCCCTTGCTTTTGACTCCATAATACCCTAAGGCACTGGTCTTACTCTCCAACGTTGAGCTTGTTATGTCAAAACAACCTTTTCAAAATTCTCAAATTTGAAACCCTAACTAACCCTAACTAACCTAGAAAATGATGATGACGTCATTCCTTAATTGAGCTTCTGGTTGATAGAAAACACTACGGCTAGGTCATCTCATAATAGACATTGATGCATTGATAGTTTTCATTGGCTAAACAACAAAAATTTAACCTCTTTGTTTATTATACTAACCCTAGAAGAAACATGACATCATCTCTAGCATAGTGACGCAACAACTTATAGTGTGTGAACATTAAATGATATTTGATGCATTGAGTTAATTCAAAGATTGATCATTTCATTGGATGTTATATCATTCTGGTATTTGTTGACAGGTGACTTTATATCACCATTATTGAAAACATTGACTTCGTCAATATTTACTAATATATATGTTCATATACGTTGAAATATAGATGGTCATTGATCTATGAAGTATTAACCACTACTGCATGTGTTAGTTTTATTGTCGCCTTGTCTCATAAACAAGTGCCACTTATGTGGTGTTTCTTCATTTTGACTTTCTTCTTGATGGTAATCTGCGAAGGAGAAAACTTTCCTTAGATCCTTAAGCCTTTTCCCTTCAAAACCCCAGATTGCCAAGGACGTCTCCCTTGGGTTTTAGCCACCCTAAATAGAAAGAGCCCCCCATCGAGGTGGCAGTGGGTGGGGAAGCTCATGTTATGCCAGTTTGACCTTATCCTTTAGTCTATGACCTAAACTACAAACTGCACGATAACAGGACTTATAATAAGAAACCCATACCTAAACTACCTCACAAGGCCTAACAATATCAACATGTGCCAGAAAAGGAGTGATATTAACAATTATCACTTTTACATAATACCCTTCTATGGGGTATGAATCACAACATGTGATTTACAAAGATGGAAACTCTCGACTAACTCAATGATTTTCCCTATTCGTTCATTCATTATGTCGAACATGTCCTTTTTATCGAGTTATCCTTTCTCTGGTAGTTGGTAATTTACTCTTGGTGATAGCCTTCCCTGCAACATTGTCTGACTGGTTGTCTCCCTTGCAGGTGTTTGTCTAGACTTCTTGTTACTCTTTGGACATAGATCTGGATGTAAGTCCCAATAAGTGGTATCATGATTCCCATATCTTCTTCAATGGTTGTGGTATCCCTTCTCCTTCAGAGGTGCATTTCCCCTGGTCTTTTCTATGTGTGGAAAGAAATATGCCATCCTCGTCCTTCTCTTGGTTGACATAACCTTCCTCCACAAAGATTTTCTCTTCCAAGAATGGGACACTACATGGTTATTCAATCCAAAAAAGCTACATGTTTTTTATGCCACAAGCTCTGTTTTATACGATTAACATGCTTATAATCAAATGGCATTTTAGAGTTTCGAGATTTCTTATACCTCGATTAGTTTCCTCTGGAGTTAGACTGGAAAGAAGATTTTGTATCAACTCTTTCATTGTGATTTGAATCTCTCCTTGGAGATGTATTCAATCCTCAATCATGATAAGTTGTTCTCTTGGCCTGCAATAAATCAATTTCATATCCTGATGAACTATTGACTGCTGGAGTCTTAGTGACTGTCCTAGTGTCTTCTTCCTAAATAGTTTTGTAGATTTATCCAACATCCTTTGGGACATAGCCTATCTCTACATATAGAGGCCAAACCACTACCTCGATGGGATCCACAATACCTTGGCCATTGGTTCCAACGCCTCCTCCTTTGTATCCCATTTTCCTCATAAAATTTAAGTCAATGCAAGAATTTTGTTCTTCAAGGATTTAAAAAGAATCAGCATCATTAATCAAGGAAGGAACTACACATGGTTTATTTACCTCCACCTCAAACTGGGACTCTTGGTCTGCTTCTTGATATGTGTTCAGTTGTTCCTGGTGAAAAGGATCAGTGGAAGATGCTTCTAGGAATCCTCCTTGGTTCTTGGATGCATGTGGGTTATCTTCATTTTCTTGAAATATTGTGCATGCATTGTCACTTTCATGCTCACACCCATAATTAGTGCAATTGCTATGGTCACACGATGGTCTTATCACCATCTCATTCGTAGAGACTTCCCCTATCTACATATTCATAGCTTGCAACTGCTCTTGCAACCTTTGGTTCTCTTCCTCTGCAACATGCAACAATGTCTTCGATCCAACATTCTCTACTTGAAGCATTTGGTTGAGCTCGTGAAGCTCATTGAACCCCAATTTATTTGGTGATCTTTCCATTCTCAACTTCAACACCTACAATCGGTATCAAGTCTTCTCTAATACCACATGATATGAACTTGAGGGGTGATTAGTTTCCAAGAATTGGTTGATTCTGTCACTCCTTCAAAGGCATCAATTATAGATCATTTTACTTGAGTGATTTACAATTAAAGGTATAGTTGAAGTCTTATAAGCTTTAATCCAAAGTGAATAAAACCTCCTTAGTTTTTCTTATGTGTTATATGTCATGCTTGTATGTAATATCCTATGTGTGGGAATTCAGAGAAAAGAAACATATGAACATAATACACATAATGGATATGACACTTCCCTTGATAACGAAGTTCACCCGATGTGGGATACATCTCCGGGTCATGCTCCAAAGCTTGACCGCTTTATTAATGTGCTAAATTAATTTATAATTTATAAATAATTGTTATGTAATATATATTTTATTATTAATGATGAATTAGTATTTAATAATTAAATTATTGCTAATACATTTAATACTTGGACACATTAATTTATTTATTATTTTATACACTCATATATATATATATATATATATATATATATATATATATATATATATATATATATATATGATTAATGCATTACTTAAATGATGATGATGATGATGATTAACGTCCACTAAGACCCAATTGGTGTATTAGACATTAAGAGGGTAAGTGATTACTCGCAATTCTTTATAAAAACAATTATGTTCTCGAAAAGCATTTAGAGAAGCTTTCCAAGATCATCATACTTTTGTTGATTTAAGAGGTTAGGAGGGTTGGTAGTGTGACAAATATTTTGAAAATGAGATCTATTATGGGTATAGGTTGGACAATCTAAGAGAAAGTGTTTTTCATCTTCAACCTTCCTAGTGTCACAAAGGTGACACGCTCTTTCATCCCATGGCGTTCTAGGAATTGACCAAAGCACAGTTTCACTATGGAGCTCATGATAATTTGTTCTCATCTTAGGAATGTTTTTTTTTCTTTACACTTGGAAAAAAAAATAGACATTTTTGATATTTTAGATTATGCTTGATTACATCCTTCTAATACCTTAATTTCTTTTTTTCTTTAACTCTTTATCACACCACATTTTCTCCTTAAATTTTGACTTGACTTTTTTTTAATAGTATCTTTATTCTGTAAAATGGTGTCTTCCATGATTCCCCAATAGTTTAGCCAAGACTAAGCATCTTTATGCCATCCTGGCTTGAGTCGGTGGTGGTTATGCCTCGATTTTGAAGCAATTTCAGGAAGCTTCTTTTCTTCCATGTTGTTTAACTTGTTCTTATACATTAATCTATTATAAGTACACTAATGTGGTTATTTTATAATGTATTTATCCTTTAATGTATTATCAATGTATTATTATATTTTAACTTTAAAACTTTATTAATATATATATTCTTTATAGATTCATATTGCTAATACTCTATCACTTTAATGTATTATTGTATTTTAGTGACACTTTAAAACTTTATTAATATATAGATCTTTATAGATGTATTTATTAATAATACTTTAATATTTTAATGATTTATACATACTTTATAATTGTGTTCATTAATGAACAAATATTTTAATGAAACAAATATTAGAAATCTAAACCTCTGCTGTAAAAAAAGACCTTACCATTGGATTCGCGTCGTCGAATTATCTAACAATGTTTATCAAAACGTCTCCATCAGACACAGTCACCTTCTGGCCTCCTCAAGACCTTTGTCTGGATTTGCATGCCACTATGCATTATGCAATTATGATAGTTTTGTCTCGAAATCCATGCCCGCAAGTTTGTACGGTTCACACCTCCCCCTTTGGAACTAGGTGTATTGTAAGTTTTAATTAATAAGTGTGGGCGGATATACCAAGTGGCATCTGTGGCACAATGGTTATGGGTGGAGTTGTAAAGGCGTTGGGTATTGCGGAGGTTTCATGGTCGAATCCCACCGGAATCAATTTTGAACTTTAGTTATATAATATATTTGTTTCCCTGTTAAGTTTATCATAGTTTTCTAGAGGTTCTTCCAACGACCATTGAAATTGGAGTGGTCTGCCAGATTTGGTGGACTCGACATATTTTTAAAATGAAATTCATTCACGAGTTAATATTGGACATTTCTGGGATGCCATGTGTCATGACGCAACCTTCCCTCAATGGCACTGTCGCTCCACCAGGACCTTCTCTTTCTCCGCGACCCGAAGAGTCAATGCTCTTCCAACTCCCTCGGGAGTTCTTTACCCACAGTTACTTCCGGCGATCCTCCCCTCCTTAATTTTACGAAGGATCGGCTCTCGCGATTTCGCGAGTTCCACCACTGGGAACTGAACCCTCCGATCCCCGAGACCCAATGCCTCTGGTCAACGTTGACTCTGTCTCGGTATATCGGGACCTCGCGCTATCGCGACTCGCGACTAGCGTCTCTATGCCGCCGAATTCTCAACCTCCGAGACCCGAAGTGCCGAGATGCCGATAACTCGGAAATCTTGCGACCTCGTGCTCTCGTCACTTCCGAGATCAGACTTTGAGGCCTCCAACCCCCGAGATCCGATATCCTGAGATCAGCTGTCACATCATCAAATCCCGACGTACACCATACAAAACATTCCGGGACATCGCGTTTTGCATCCTCGTGACCTCACTCTACGAGAAACAAGAATCTTCCGTCGCGAACTCCCGATACATCTGACCCACAAGTCAGGTCGCGATCTTAGTGATTCTCCACGACGATTCAAGTCGTCGATTCTCTTCCTCTTGAAGAGGTTCCCCGTTCACCACCTTCATCCAATGCAACTGAAACAAAGGTGCTATCCCTCCAGAGCTTTTATCAACTCGGACTCCTTCAGAGATTTCCCGAACACGCTCCTTGTGCTCTGTCTTTAATCACTTCCAAAAGTGTTGAAGTCTTCTAGGTCCCGTGCGTCCACGCTCGCAACGGTTTTCAACCTTCCCCCTCTCAGACTTGCTACTGAGACTCAAATTCGACCTGCACTCACCTGCATGGCTCGAATACCTCAAACCCAACTCTGGGCGAAAGAGAACAAAAGTTCAACTGCTTGGCCCCCTCAACACACTCTATGCGGAGGAATTCGACTGCACTCTATGCAGGAATCTCCTGGCTCAAGCAGAGAATCAATTGAAACTCATTCCCTCATTCTCTCAGGTTTCAAACCTGATATGCAATCACATAAGCAGCATATAAAATATAAGCATAGAAAGAAGCAAATATGCACAAGCATAGTATTAACAACACACAGAGATCAAACACGTCCATGGAATTGAATCAAAGCTCTTCCTATTAATTCAATAACTGTACATGGAGGTTTCTTCACGACTCTCTGCTCTGCTCTCCTCTCCTTTCTCTCAATGTTGAATGAATGTTATGTTACAATGATACAAGGGAGGGTGTCTATACTCCGTTTTCCCTCTCGAAAGGTAAAACTGTCTAATCTAGCCTTAACTATTCTATCTACTTGCATTAAATCTAAATAAATGCCTCATCTACCTAAGGACGAGAGCTTATCTGCTCAAGGTCCGTTACATATACAAAGTGCGCTTCATCACATCAATGTATTTAATGTTTGGCGCAACCATATTACAATGTTCCCAAAATTTGAATGCTGGCGCTCTCCAGCTGTTCTCTTTTTCCTCCTCGTGCTGGCTCGCTTGATTGAGTGAGCGATGCCCCTGCATCATACTCCTCGGCTCGAAAAATTTCATGGGCTCCTGCTCATGAGCTCTTGTACAGTCTGCCCATGTTTCTATATCACGGCTTCAGTCTCCCAGCTAGCATCCTCCACTGGGTGGTTCTTCCATTTTACTAGGTATTCAAAATATTGCTTCCTCCTGGTGTTCCTGCCTACTCTTTTGTCCAGTATGCACTCCATCTGTGGCTTCTGTGCAACTGGCAACTGCTTCTGCCATTGGACCACTGGTTCCTCAACGTTTCCAGCTCCTATATCTTCGATTTTATATGGGTATAAATCCGAAATGTTCAAAATCAGAGATATCCCGATGCCCTCTGGCAACTCAAGCTCATATGCATTCTCGCCAAATTTCCTTAGGATTCGGCATGGCCCGATCTTCTTCATCTTGAGCTTGTTATATGTTCCCCTTGGGAACCTTTCTTTCCTCAGGTGCGCCAGAACCATGTCTCCAACTTCAAACTAAAGTTGCCTTTTCCTCTGGTCGGCTCTGCGCTTGTACTCCTGATTCGATTTCTGCAATCGCTGCTTCACCTGCGTGTGAAGTTCTTTCATCGCCTCAGCGAACTCCTCAGCTCTCGCATTGCTAGTCTCTGCCTGTTCTGACTCCCTGAGCTCAGATACTCTTCTCGACTGTGTTCCATACAAAATCTGGAACGGGCATCTGCCTGTACTCCGATTCACCGAATCGTTGTACGCGAATTCTTCCTGTGGTAAAATTTGATCCCAACTGGTATGGTGCTCAGTCACCAGGCTCCTCAACAGATTGCCCAAGCTTCTGTTGAGTACTTCCATCTGCCCATCTGTCTTCGGATGGTATGCAGAACTGAATGCCAAGTCAGTCCCCAGCTTCTTCCATAGCATCCTCCAGAAGTGACTTATGAACTTGGTATCTCGATCCGAGACTATGCTTCTCTGCAATCCATGTAATCGCACAATCTCTTTAAAAAACAAGTTGGCGATGTGGGTTGCATCACTGGTCTTATGACACGGTATGAAATGTGCCATCTTCGAGAACCTATCCACCACCACGAAGATGGAATCAACTCCTCGTTGTGTTCTCGGTAAACCCAATACAAAGTCCATGCTAATGGCCTCCCATGGTCTCTCGGGTATAGGTAGTGGTTGATATAACCCTGTGTTCTTCTTCCGGCCCTTCGCGTGTTGACAAATCCTACACCTGTCAACAAACCGATTTACATCTGCACGCATTCCCGGCCAAAAATACAATTCGCTTAGCTTGGCGAATGTTTTTTCATGTCTGAAATGACCTGCTAGGCCTCCGCTGTGCTTTTCCCTTACCAAATTATCTCTCATAGAGAAATCTGGAATGCACAATTGATTTCCTTTAAACAACAACCCATCCCGGATCAGGTAGTCAATCCACGGACTCTTATCCCTGAGAACTGGGTTCTCGGTTCCTTCGTATGCCTCACAAAAATCAGCATCACCTGCATACATATCTTTCAGGTTTTCAAAACCCAATGTTTTGACTCTGAACTCCTGCAGCAATAAACATTTCCTGCTCAAGGCATCAGCCACCTTGTTCGTAGTCCCTGAAATGTAATTTATCACAAATGTAAAATTCTGCATATACTCTACCCACTTTGCATGCTTCTGATTCAGCTTCTCTTGCTGACTCACGAACTGTAATGCGTGGTTATCGCTGTACAAAACGAATTCCTTGGGTATGAGATAATGCCTCCTCTTTTTCAATGCCTGGATAATGGCATAGAATTCTTTGTCATACGTGGACTATTTTAACTTTGCATCATCCATCTTCTCGCTGTAGTATGCCACAGGCTTGTCATCCTGACTTAAGACCACTCCAATAGCATACCCACTAGCATCACACTTCACTTGGAAGGTTTTCTGGAAATCTGGCAGCACCAGAATTGGTTGCTCGGTTATCTTCCGCTTCAACAGATTGAAGCTCTTTTCCGCCTCGGCTGTCCACTGAAAATTTTTATGCCGCTTCTTTACAGTGTCCATCATCGCAGCACTGATTCCGCTGAAATTCCGAATAAATTTCCTGTAGAAGCTTGCCAAACCATGGAAGCTCCTTACCTCGAAAACATTCCTTGGCGATGGCCAATTCCTGATCACCTCTACCTTCTCAGGATCCATCTTCAATTCATTTGCCGAGATTACAAAACCTAGATATATGAGTTCTGTTTGCACGAAGGAACATTTCTTCAAATTTACCAGCAGCTTCTCCTGCTGTAGCCTTCTCATTACAATGGCCAAATGCCTCAAATGCCCAGCCCTGGTTTTGCTGAAAATCAATATGTCGTCCAAGTACACCACCACGAATTTTCCAATGAATTCCCGTAGGAATTCATTCATC
>ML779215.1:1282093-1292571 GCA_009831015.1 Picea engelmannii
ATGGGAATGACGTCACACAAAATCTCGTCATGATAATTCCCAATTTTAAATTTAACTAAGCACTGTTTAGTGACACTTACCCGGTGTCCTTTTTGTAACCACGAGACCTTATATGGACTCGGGTGCTTAGTTGTTTCCATCTCTAGCTTTTCGACCATCTCAGCTGCAATGAGATTATCAGTGCTCCCGCTGTCGATGATGACCTTGCATTTTCTGTCCCTGGCTGTGCAGGCCGTTCTGAACAGTCTGCTTCTCTGTGCTGAGCTGTCCACCTCTCTCTCAGGTGTCAAAAGGATCTTATGCGTCCCAAGCGATCTTCCGCTGTCAGCATCCTCTGCCTCCACATCGCGTCTATGCACCTTAGTGATGTGAGTTCTTCCTCCGTCCATTTTCCTCTCTGGACNTACCACACGTGAAACATGTGATCACTCCTCCTCTGCCTCTTCCTCTACCTCAGGTATGAGGAAACGTGTTGGCATCAGCGTAGTCTCCTTGCTGATCCGGTCACTGCCTCCTCGGCTCAGTATTTTGTTGCCTCTGCTGTGAGGTATCACCTCTCTCAGCTCTACCCTGAGGTTTGTTCCAATCCTCCTTAGGCTTTTGGAAGTCTTTCGGGGAAAACGCCTTGCCTCTAGGCTGGCTACGGCCTCGGCCTCGCTGACCCTGCTTGCGGCTCAGCTTCTCTTCGGCTTTCAGAGCCATCTGGTACGCATCCTCAACTGTGCGGATGGTCAGCATGCTTAATTCATCCTGAATGTCATACCTGAGACCATTCAGATTACTTGCCACCTTTTCGTCATCACTTTCCCGATGACCAGCTCGAATGTTGAGCCTATAAAATTCTTCGGTGTATTCTTTCACCGTCATCATCTTCTGCCTCAGGTTCTGCATGTGCCTGAACAGAGTGATCTGGTAATCCCTCGGAATGAACTTCGCCTTCATCTTGGCGATCATCCGATCCCAGCTCTTGATCTTCTGTTTTCCTTTGGAACGCCTGTCTGCCTGCAACTCATCCCACCATAAGGCTGCGTGTCCCTTCAGCTTGGTGACAGCATGTCTTACCTTCTTATCCTCTTCGATATCCTCATAATCGAAGTAGGTTTCGAGTGCTCGGATCCAATCCAACAACTCTTCTGCATTCAGACTTCCCTCATAAACGAGAATATCCATCTTTGTCTTCGAGCTCATCCTCGAAATAGCTCTGATCAACCTCTCTGTCAAGGCATCTTCTGCTGTGACCTCTTCTTGGTCATGTCCAGCTTCCTCTTCAACGTCGAAATCGTTGAACTCTGTTGTATTTGCTCCACGCCTCTGGGTGGTTTCCATCTCTTCGAGTCTCGCCCTGAGATCTCGTATTTTCCGCTCCATCTCTGGGTTACCCGCTGGCCTACCCCTTCTTCGCGCATCCATGTCTTCCCGATCAGGTGACTATCGCTCTCTCCTTGGCGGCATTATGTCTTCTACTTCTCTCTGCTACCCGAACAAAGAGAACTCCAAACTCCCGCTCTGATACCACTCTGACGCAAGTCGTGAGTATCAGAGTACTTTCCTTTCTCCTTCCCTTCTCTCGCCTGCAATATACAGACAAGACTTCAGGGCTCTAATACCACTCTTGACGCAACCTGCCCTCAATGGCACTGTCGCTCCACCAGGACCTTCTCTTTCTCTGCGACCAGAAGAGTCAATGCTCTTCCAACTCCCTCGGGAGTTCTTTACCCACAGTTACTTCCGACGATCCTCCCCTCCTTAATTTTACGAAGGATCGGCTCTCGCGATCTCGCGAGTTCCACCACTGGGAACTGGACCCTCGGATCCCCGAGACCCGATGCCTCTGGTCAACGTTGACTCTGTCTCGGTATATCGGGACCTCGCGCTATCACGACTCGCGACTAACGTCTCTATGCCACCGAATTCTCAACCTCCGAGACTCGAAGTGCCGAGATGCCGATAACTCGGAAATCTCGCGACCTCGCGCTCTCGTCACTTCCGAGATCAGACTTTGAGGCCTCCAACCCCCGAGATCCGATATCCCGAGATCAGCTGTCACATCATCAAATCCCGACGTACACCATAAAAAATGTTCCGGGACGTCGCGTTTCGCATCCTCGTGACCTCACTCTACGAGAAACAAGAATATTCTGTCGCGAACTCCCGATACATCTGACCCACAAGTCAGGTCGCGATCTTAGTGATTCTCCACGACGATTCAAGTCGTCGATTCTCTTCCTCTTGAAGAGGTTCCCTGTTCACCACCTTCATCCAATGAAACTGAAACAAAGGTGCTATCCCTCTAGAGCTTTTATCAACTCGGACTCCTTCAGAGATTTCCCGAACATGCTCCTTGTGCTCTGTCTTCAATCACTTCCAAAAGTGTTGAAGTCTTCAGGGTCCCGTGCGTCCACGCTCGCAACGGTTTTCAACCTTCCCCCTCTCAGACTTGCTACTGAGACTCAAATTTGACCTGCACTCACCTGCACGGCTTGAATACCTCAAACCCAACTCTGGGCGAAAGAGAACAAAAGTTCAATTGCTTGGCCCCCTCGATGCACTCTATGCGGAGGAATTCGAATGCACTCTATGCAGGAATCTCCTGGATCAAGCAGAGAATCAATTGAAACTCATTCCCTCATTCTCTCAGGTTTCAAACCTGATATGCAATCACATAAGCATCATATAAAAGATAAGCATAGAAAGAAGCAAATATGCACAAGCATAGTATTAACAACACACCGAGATCAAACACGTCCATGGAATTGAATCAAAGATCTTCCTATTAATTCAATAACTGTACATGGAGGTTTCTTCACGACTCTCTGCTCTGCTCTGCTCTCCTCTCCTTTCTCTCAATGTTGAATGAATGTTATGTTACAATGATACAAGGGAGGGTGTCTATACTCCGTTTTCCCTCTCGAAAGCTAAAACTGTCTAATCTAGCCTTAACTATTCTATCTACTTTCATTAAATCTAAATAAATGCCTCATCTACCTAAGGACGAGAGATTATCTGCTCAAGGTCCGTTACATATACAAAGTGCGCTTCATCACATCAATGTATTTAATTTTTGGCGCAGCCATATTACAATGTTCCCAAAATTTGAATGATGGCGCTCTCCAGCTGTTCTCTTTTTCCTCCTCGTGTTGGCTCGCTTGATTGAGTGAGCGATGCTCCTGCATCATGTCACTCGATGACTAGGCCATGTGGAACCCACTGGTAAGTCCACCTGTATGATGACTTTTATTCCTCGTCATTCCATACTGACACATGGCACTTCCTGGGTGGTGCCATGTGGAGTCACCTGGAGTGCCACGTGGCACTTTTCTACTGGTCCACATGGACCCATGAAAATCCCATTGGTAGGTGACATGTGGCATACTCTACTCTTTCCACTTGGCATGATGATTTTAGCAGCCCATACGATGACATCACCCTACCATGTTAGTTGCTGACATCAGTAGTATGGATAATGTTGTGGCTCCATGTTGACTGGCCCTGTTTGACCGTAAATATCTTTCAAACCATAACTTCTTTTGACGAGTCATTTTCCATGTTAGAAATATTGTGATGTGCTCTTAATGATCATGCCATTTTCACTGATTTTTGGGAACACAGAATTATTTCCCTTTCTTTGTCTATTGATGCCATTATGGGCCTCCTGGGGAACTTCTGAAACTTCTGTGATGTTCCCTAGATCCATCTGGATCATTCCTCCCAAATGAAACGGATTTTGGTCCCCAAACGTATTTACATTATAATTTTCATGTCCATTGGACTTACAATAAGAAACCCATACCCAAACTACCTCACAAGTCCTAACAATATTAACATGTGCCATAAAAGGAGTGATATTAACAAATATCACTTTTACATAATATGCTTCTATAGGGTGTGAATCACAACATGTGATTTAAAAATATGGCTACTCTCGACTAACTCAAGGATTTTCCCCATTCATTCATTCATTAAGTCGAACATGTCCTTTTTAATGAGTTGTCCTTTCTATGGTAGTTGGTAATTTCCTCCTAGTGGTGGACTTCTCTGTAGCATTGCCTGACTAGTTGTCTCCCTCGCAGGTGTCTCCCTGGACTTCTTGTTCCTCTTGAGACATATATATGGATGTAAGGCCCAACAAGTGGCATCATGATGCCCATCTCTGCTACAATGGTTGTAGTGTCCCTTCTCCTTTAGAGGTGCATTTCCCCTTCTCTTTCCATGTGTGGAAAGAAATCTTCCATCCTCGTCCTTCTCCTGGTTTCCATAACCTTCCTGCACAAGTATTTTCTCTTCCAACACTGGGACACTGCTTCATTTTTCAATCCACAAAAGGTGCTAGTTTTTTTATACCACAAGATCTGTTTTATATGATTAACATGCTTAAAATCAAATGGCATTTTAGAGTTTCGAGATTTCTTATACCTGGATGAGTTTCCTATGGAGTCAGACTGGAAATAAGAGTTGGTCTCAAATATTTCATTGTGATGCTCATCTCTCCATGGAGATGTCTTGAATCCTCGATCATGAGAAGTTTTTATCTTGGCCTACACTGAATCAATTTCATCTCTTGATGAACTATTGACTGTTAGAGTCTGAATGACTGTCCTAGGGTCTTTATCCCAAATGGTTTTGGAGCTTTCTCCAACATCCTTTTGGGACATAGCCTATCCTGACATATCGAGGCCAAACCACTACCTTGATGGGATCCACAATACCTTGGCCATTGGTTCCAAGGCCTCCTCCTTCATATCCCATTTTCCTCATCAACTTTAAGTCGATGCAAGAAACATGTTCTTCAAGGATTTCAAAAGAATCATCATCATTAATCATGAAAGGAAATACACATGGTTTATTTACCTCCACCTCAAACTAGGACTCCTGGTATGCTTCTTGAGATGTGTTCAATTGTTCCTATTGAGAAAGATCAGTGGAACATGCTTCTAGGAATCCTCCTTGGTTCCTGGATTCCTTGTTCAGAGTCTTATAAGCTTGAATGTTAATAACCAAAGACTGAATACAAAATAACCCCAACAGATATACAAGAACAATATGTAAAATCTCGTTTATTACTATCAAACCCTTAAGGTAGGAAAACACCATACAATGGATCCTATTATGGAATGGATCCTCTCCTGTTCACTTGCATCTTCGAGGGGGCTTCCTCCTGATGAGCTTCAGCTCCAAATACAATAATTCTCTTCATGTCCCATTACATTGCTTGAACCCCTTTATATAGTGCTACCATCACTTAAGAACATTCTATAGGAGGAATCTTCTAGAAGTAGAACCTTCTAAGAGTCCTCTTACATTTATTATATCTAACTACCCATTTATTATATCTAATTACCATAGTGGATCTTATTTAATAATATAGTGAACCTAGTCCACCTTACATTGAATGGCCTCCACTATTATCACTATGGGCCCTCTAGGCTCACCCATACCTCTCTATCTACCTTACATTCCATCCCCCTTATGAAAGCATTGTCCTCAACACTTGATATACAACCATATACCAGGGTCCCATAGTTAAGTGTGGACCATAGTGTTGGTTGTTCTTCATATAAGATGTGATCGATATTCAATATATTATTACAATAATGAGTGTTCCATATATAGGGAACATAAGGTGACCATCCATGAAAGGATGTGTCCCTTGAATAATCAATAACTATTTATTATTATGATTTACTTATTATATACTATAGTTAATAATCAATAATAATTATATTATTAATTATTATCTTTAGAGAATGTATTCTCGATGTTGTCAAAACATAAACACTCCCTCTCAACGAGGGAGGCATTATGCAACATGTCACTCTTGTTTTGGAAGTATACAAACTTCACCCTAGACTCATGACACTTGTCTGTTAGTCTTGGGAGACATCTCTCTCCCACCTGAACCAAGGAGAAACTCCTTCTATGATTCTACCTATCACCCAATTAAATCTCTCTAAGATTAGGCTCACTTTGGGTCCACATGTAATAGCATATAGAATATTGAGTCTTTATCATTCCTTGTCAAATCACCATGACTAGGACAAAGACTACACCGAGATCTTTCACCACAGGCACACACCTATGAGTGAATGTCGTCTTGATGCTAACTAACATGTGGAAAGAACTTCAAGTACCTCGAGTCCATATTATTCCTTGGCATGATCAAGGAAGGACTACGTCTAGGTCCATTTATCACAAGTGCACCTTTGTGATAAATTTATCCTATCTCCCTTGGTCTACAACCCAATATAGGAGAAATTATGCCCGATGTTGAAACATCAACACTCCCTCTTAGCTAGGGAGGTATCTTTCCATAGTAGTACACAACTATTGTCCCAAGACACACAGTCTCTGCCAGTGTTACAAAACCAGCATAGTAGTAAACGATTTGTCACACATGGCACTCCCATGTGGACTTCTAGAGGCTACTCCCTCTAGGAACACTTAGGGTCAACTTCCTTGACATGTCCTCATGTTCTCTCCACATAGGACGATGGGATATAAGCCCAACTGCACTTATTCCTTCTCAAATAAGTGTTTCACTTATCCCTTCTCGAATAAGTGTCTTCACATATCAACTCAACTCAATTCATAGACGAGTATGATCTGGATAAAGTTTGTCACACATGGCACTCCATGTGGACTTCTAGAGGCTACACCCTCTAGAAACACTAGGGTCAACTCCCATAGTGTATGACGTCAAGGGTCAACTCCCTTGACATGTCCTCATGTGCTCTCCACATGGGATGTTGGGTTATAAGGCCAACCTCACTTATACCTTCTCAGATAAGTGCCCCTCTTATCCCTTCTTGGATAAGTGTCATCACATATCAAATCAACTTAGTCACAGAGGAGTCCGATCTGGAGAATTTATCAAGAAGATGCAAACATCAATACTCCCTCTCAGCGAGGGAGGCATTCTCTTCCATGCCAATTCTATCATGGAATTACTTAAACTTCATTCTTTTTTGGTAAGAACATCAACAACCTACTCATCTGTAGGAAGGTACTACACCAATACTTCCATCCTCTGCACCATGTCTTGGATGTAATGGTACTTGATCTCAATGTGGTTTGATTTGTTATGAAACATTGGATTATCAGAGATCATCACACAACTTTGGTTACCATAATGAATAATGGTGGAATCTATCACATGTTCGAATAAATCGACGTGGAGCTTGTGAAGCCACACTACTTCCCAAGCTATCATAATTAATGCAATATAATCTTCTTATGTTGTGCTCAAAGTCACAAAAGTTTGTTTTCTACTACACCAAGAAACCATGGAAGATACCAAAGTGAAGCAACACCTGAAGGTGCTCTTTCTTTCCACTGCACTCCCTGCCTAATCAGAGTCAATATATTCCTTCCAGATCATATCAATACTAGAAGTATATCTAAGACCATGTCAAACTCTGCCTCGCAAGTATCTAAACACATGTTGCGCACTCACTACATAGAAATTGTTTGGTCTGGTGTTAACCAAATACATTAGTTATCCAACCAGCTGTCTATACAGAGTTAGATCAATTTCGTCATAATTGGAAGAATACACACTTAGTTTCTTCATATTCATCATCATTGGTGTAGCCACAAGATTCAAGTTCAGTATCTCAAACTTATTGAATATCTCAATTGTGTACTTCCCCTGACTCATGAAGATCTCATTAGTTCTCTACCACACCTCTAGTCCCAAGAAGTAGTGCATCATATCAAGGTCCTTCATCTCGAAATCAGAGGCCAAAACATACTTGCATTCAATAATAAGGCTCTCTATATCGATGAGGAATAAGTCATCAACGTAGAGGACCAGAATCAGAGACTCGCTATTAACAATATTGTAGTACAGGTTGCGATCAAAAACACTTTGTTGAAGCCCAAAAAATCATCAAGTGTTCATCGATCCTTGCATACCAAGCTCGAGGTTATTTCATGATTCCATACAAGGTGATCTTCAACCTACACACATGAGACTCCTTTTCATGTATCACTAAACCATATGGCTTCTCGATGTATACTTATTCCTTAATCTCTCCAATGAGAAAGGTTGTCTTTACATCCATCTAATGTACTCTCTAACCCATGGATGTTGTGGGGGAAATAATCATCCAGATAGAAGTGTATCGAGCAACAGGAGAAAATGTCTCCTCATAATCTATTCCCTCCACCTGAGAGAATCCTCTAGCAACAAATCTCATTTTGTGCCTCTTGATTCTCCCATCAACTGTGTGTTTGATCTTATAGATCCATTTGGAACTCACTACAGACTTCCCTTCAGGTCTCGGAGCAATATCCCACATATCATTCTTCGTGATGGAATGATACTCCACCATCATGGCATCTCTCCATACTAGATGCATGCTCATAATAGGAAGGATTGGAATCAATGATGTGTCTCATAGCTACAATAGAGCAAAAATATCTCTGAAGTCTCTTTCTCTCTCGAAAGGTACCATGAGTATTTTCATGTCCTTCTCCCTCCTGCAGAGTTGGACGAGCCCATGCAACTATCTTCTGACCTATTGCAATATCTCTGGGAACATTAAGTGGAGCAACAAGATCAACATGATCAATTTGATCAATAGGTGATGTCTCCCTCTGAACTGCTAGAGCGTGAGGGGGAGATGACACCATCTCTTCCTGTCTCTCACTATCAATATCCATGTGAGATTCTCTAGATCTCTTGAAGGATACCTCCTTCTTAAGGGTAACATTTTTGCTCACCTCAATCTGTCTCTGACTAGAGATAAAGATCTAGTATGCCTTTGAAGACTCACTGTACCCCACAAATGTACCCTTTCTTCCTGAACGGTCTATCTTGGTCATTTTATCTTTGGGTACATGAATGTATACTGGACACCCAAATATATTAAGTGTCCAACTTCAGACTTTACTCTGGTGATGATCTGAAATCGGATCCAGAAGCCTGACAGGGCTTGAAAAATGCTCGGAATGCAATGACACCTGTGCCATTGTGTCCGTCTCGTATTCCTGATTCCGGTGGTATATTTACTTTGTCAAACGAGCTCTGTATGGCGAAGATATCGCATTCTGTCCAAAAAGTCAAACAGGCAAAAAATTTGTTGACTATGCAGTCTGTACGGATGCTGACATGGCATGTCCATATGCTGACATGGCAGGTCCGTACACGTGACATGGAAGCCTCGGGTAGTGACACGTGGCAGGCAGATTTGGACATTTGGGCGTACAGTTGGACCTATCCCGAGGTGACATGTGTCACCACTGGAAGGGTGACACATGGCACGAGATGACATCAGCAGCTTACGTGTCAGATGACAGGGCAGTACGGTGATTGATGTGGCAAGGCGATGTGTTCGAATCAGCGGCTGACACATGGAATTCATCGGTTGGTTGGTAAGGTGCCACGTGGCCCAGTCGTGGGCTGCCACGTGACACCTCGGTATTGGTCTATTTGGTTTTGGTTTGTTAATCAAAAGTTTTTGTAGTCGACCGGATTCGAACCGGTGACCTCCCCCTATGCCAAAGCCTTCGCAAATTCCAACTTGCCAACGCGCCATTTTATGTTACTTAACATATATGTGATACATATTATATTTAAGTTTGTTAAGTGGTATGGTTTGGGCCGCGACCGGGCCGGGGCTTAGCCCCAGCCCTTGGTCACGTGCCATTTGAAACATATGACCACCATCGTACCCTACATCATGTGCGCGGGAGGTTATAACCAATGGCCCCGTGGGCTTATGAATATGCCACATGACCCGGGGGGTAGCGCCAAAGGGGGCCAGCGCATAGCACTCGGCCACATGGCCCCCCATACGACCGAGAAAGGGGGCACGCGTGCGGGGGAAAGGGGATAGTGCCCAATTATAGCTATAAAGTGGGTTTATAACTATATTTTGGGTTTTTAATTATTGTTAAGCCTTTTTTAATGTATTTTCTCCATTTTTGGGAGCTATTGGGCATTTTTGGAGCCTAATTTTTGGGAGGAAGTTGGAGATGAGTAACCAACTTCCCAGCTATATAACCCAGGCCTGTTTGAGGTGATAGAGGAGCATTCAGAGAAGAATAATGCTGAGGAGAAGCCAAGCCAAAGCCATTTTGAGGCAAAGAAGCTTTTGAGGAGGAGACGCTGTCGGACCATTTCTGGGAGCTCTAGACGTCCGTTTTACGTGTCGTTTTCTTTACATGGTTCTAGAGATCTGGAAGAACATGACCAGATCAGTCTTGTATCCATTTGGCATTGCAGAAATGTACTTTTGATCATTTGAACAGAAATAAAGAAGCCTCCCCCACAGATAAAAGGCCCTGAGACGTAGGAAAAGTTGTGTCGAACTTCGTTATCAATCTGCGTGTTACGGTTTGTTGTTTATTCTTTCATTTCAGATATGCAAATGTATATATGGCTGTCATAATTCCTCTTCTTTCCTCATTCTTCACTAAGTTTTCTCAAATGGTTAATTAACGCATGCAAAATTAAAACTCAACCATAAGTCATTAAA
>ML779215.1:1297354-1314869 GCA_009831015.1 Picea engelmannii
TTGTTTATTCTTTCATTTCAGATCTGCAAATGTATATATGGTTGTCATAATTCCTCTTCTTTCCTCATTCTTCACTAAGTTTTCTCAAATGGTTAATTAACGCATGCAAAATTAAAACTCAACCATAAGTCATTAAAAGATCCGACGGATCAGGTGAAGGCCTCCTCAAGAGTCATGTTCCTCAAAGTCTTCTGAGGACTTATGTTGTGAACATACACTATAGTCATGGATGCCTCTGCCCACAGAAATGCAAGTAAATGCTAATCATACTAAGTAATTTTGGACCATACTTGATATATTCAGGTTCCCTTATGAACCCAATGTCTCAAGCATATCGAGGTTCCCTTATGGAGCCAATGTCCCCCAAGGAATATGAAGGTTTCCTTGTGAAACCAATGTCTTGGTTCCTTTATATGACTATCTAAGGCATGATATGTTGGTTCCTTCATCTCAGATGGTCCTGTGAAGAAGGGATTACACATGCCTTTACACATACCATGTTTTCCTAACATTGGACTTCGCTGACCAATGACGTCAGATTCACTGAGCACATGAATGTCATCGGGCGTGTCGATGAGGCAGTGCATGAGCGCAATGTATCACGTCACAAAGTCACCATGGCTGGCGTCATTGAACTCTAAGGAAACCATGTTCTGAAAAAGACTTTAGTCTGCATTTCTTGTACATTGATCTGTGGAAGGTAGAGCATGCCCTAGTATGTGTAGAATCGTACCTTCAGGCTGGAGGACGACTTGAATATAATACCTCCCTTTAACAACTCTGTCGTGTTGTATGACGTGAGAACATGACATCCCAGTCAAAATCTTGATGGCCACTAAATTAATCTCCTCTAGAAAGCACAACACAGATGCATGGCTCAAATAAATTGCCGAATGGACCCCAAGCAGTCGGTCTTCCCAGTAGTCATCCATTATTCGTGTTTTCACTAATGGAGAACTAGAGCACAACAGTTTGGAATTACTTGAACTCTGTGAGTTTGTGAAATCGCTCCCCTTACGTGTGGTGTGCCTCTCGAACCCATCGATTTTGTGAAAAACAACTAAATCTGAGCAATAACTTGTTCTTTAAGTTATATTATTGGCATCATTGACTAGGATAAAATCACTCACCTTGCATGGTAGTGTCCTCTCTTTAAATCCAAGGATTTGGCATCAATTTCTTGAACCTGATGATTGATTTGTTCATGTGGAAGATTCTGGACGTGGCCAAGGGTTTCAACGAGCCATTGGAAAGATAACTGATATTTGTATATGACGTAGAGGGTTGTACATTACCTTGTTGCTATGTATCATAGCAAGTTATCTCTCATTTTCCTGGGCCCTCTCGTGAAGGAGTCCAGCCCAGTCCCTCTCTAATACCATGTTGGTTGTTCATCATATGAGATATGATCGATATTCAATATATTATTACAATAATGAGTGTCCCATATATAGGGAACATAAGGTGACCATCCATGAAAGGATGTGTCCCTTGAATAATCAATAACTATTTATTATTATGATTTACTTATTATATACTATAGTTAATAATCAATAATAATTATATTATTAATTATTATCTTTAGAGAATGTCTTCCCGATGTTGTCAAAACATTAACACATAGTGTTGAAGTAGACTAGAGAACCAGGGTCCCATTGAGAAATGGTATTCACCATGCTGAAGTAGTCCAACCACCATTGTAAACTAGGTTCTCATGTCCAATTTCTCATGTGAACCCCACATGGAAGATATCCACACCCAATAACCAACTGAAAATGATGTTCCCAATACTGCCACCTATCATGTGGATCCAAATAAGAATATCTATCCACATAGTGGGAGATGATCAAAGATGAATCTACAAGGAACAATATCATTGTAGAATATGTAGGCTGGATGATGGTAACTATCTCCTAGTGTGGGACATTGATGTTCTCTACAGAATGTGGAATAGAGTCACCAAATAAAATATGAAAGTTGTTGTCATCCCAAAAATGACAACTATCCATATACCAATCATCACAATCGGCCTCAAAATCATACCAATCATATATTTCTTGATTATAGTCATCCCTTATGTCCTCCATAAGAAATCTCTCCTATATGCTATCCAATGAATCTTGAATACTACGAAAACTATCATTGAGGCTAGCTGCAAGGTCATGCAATCTAGCATCCAATGTGTCATAGAATTGGGATTTGAATGCTTCAATAATTTATAGAATTTCTTTGAGGGTTTGATAGGAAATATCCATATGAGCACCCTATGAACTCTTTGGTCCGACAACCATCATGAAAAAACCCAAAAAATAGAACAATAAGTTACGGTAGAAAATCACGGCTTTTCTAGAAAAACCCTAAAAAACTACTGAATTTAAAATGTTCATAACTTCACTTCCCGGACTCTGTTTTCGCTGTTTTTTTTTTAATTGGGTGAAATTGTGAGAGGAAATAGTATATGCAATTGTTTGGGGAAAATTCGGCCTCCAGATGCTACAGAACTAATAATAAAAAAATGGTGTCGTCATCCACGGAAAAAACCCTAAAAAATTACAGATTTTAAAACTTCAATATCTTGACTTCCCGGAGTCCGTTTCAGATGATTTGTGTTTTCAAATTGGGTTTTTTTCCTGAGAGGAAATCATATATACAACCTTTTTCTGCAAATTTTTACATAAATATACCGAAAATTTCTGGAATGTCACAGCCCTCTTTTTTCTTCTCCGAAAAACAAACTGCAAAAATAAAAAATATTTGCCCACAATGTCTACCAAGGAATGTTCTATGATACCACTTGTTAAGAACCAACGAATGAAGACAAAAACACCACAACGAATATACAAGAAAAATATGAAAAAACTTTTTTATTACTATCAAACCCTTGAGGTAGGGCAACGCCATACAATGGATCCTATTATGGAAGGGATCCTCTCCTATTCACTTGCCTCTTCAAGGGGGCTTCCTCCTAATGAGATTCAGCTCCAAATACAATAATTCTCTTCATGTCCCATTACATTACTTGAACCCCTTTATATAGTGCTACCATCACCTAAGAACATTCTAGAGGAGGAATCTTCTAGAAGTAGAACCTTCTAAGAGTCCTCTTACATTTACTATATCTAACTACCCATTTATTATATCTAATTATCACAGTGGGCCTTATTCAATAATATAGTGGACCTAGTCCACCTTACATTGAATGGCCTCCACTATTATCACTATGGGCCCTCTGGGCCCCCCCGCTACCTTACATTGAATCTAAAGTGAACAAAACCTCCCTTTTTTTCTTATCTATTATATGTCATGCTTGTATTTAATATCATATGTGCGAGAATTCATAGAAAACAAACATAAGAACATAATACACATAATGGATATCACACTTCCCTTCATAACACAGTTCACCAGATGTGGGATATGTCTCTGGGTGATGCTCCAAAGCTTGACCACTTTATTCTCCTCGTTGTAATGATGTCTCTCCTTTACAAGTTGTAAAGCCAAAGCCCCATAATGGTGACAACAACAAGAGATCGGAATGTGATCAAGAATGTATAAAATCTTCACAAGTTCTCATGCTTATGAGGCATCCATGATGCTGATAAGGACATCATTCCCACATACTCAATACATAAAAAGAGGAAGAATAAAATATGACCCCCATCATCATGGAGGAATCAAGTGCCTTATATTTTCTGCTCAGATCCAAGCAAAAATATGCATCCCATACAAAGATCGTGAAACTACGAGATTTAGAACTGCTTCATTGACCACTTATCATGCAAGTGCCACAATTTCTCTATCACATGTAACTGATTGGTTTGATGTAGAAGAAGACAAGAAAATAAGAGATAAAAAGAATAAGTTGGTCATGTTGCCTTGTTGTAGCCTCTCCGTGCTCCTTCAGACATGTAACACGCATGTTATGCTGTAAGATTTAATGACAAAACAACATAATGAAAATAATGCTTACATTGGCTTCTATAGAAATTAGTTTGTTGACCTAAAGCTCTGTTGTAAAAACAGACCTCTCCATTGGATTTGCATCACTGAATTACATAAAAATCACTATCAAATCGTCTCCATAAGACACAGTCACCTTCAGGCCTCCTCTAGAACTCTGTCTTGATTTGTGTGCCACTCTGCAATCTACAATTACGATAGTTTTATCTTGAAATATATGCCCATAAGTCTGTATAGTCCACACCTCCCCCTCTGAAACTGGGTGGATTATACCTTTTAAGAAATAAGTGTGGGAAGATATACCAAGTGGCATCTGTGGTGCATTGGTTATGGGCGGAGTTGTAAAGGCGTTGGGTATTGCAAGGGTTCGGGGTCGAATCCTACCAGACTCCATTTTGAACGTTGGTTATATAATATGTCTGTTTCCCCACTAATTTTAGCGTACTTCGCTAGAGATTCTTCCAACAACCATTAAAATTGGCATGGTCCGCCAGATTTGGCATACCTGCCATATTTTTAAAACGAAAATTTGTTCATGGGTAAATATTGGGCATTTTCAGGATGCCATGTGTCGCCCGATGATTGGGCGATGTGGAACCCACCAACAGGTCCACCTGTATGCTGACGTTGCTTCCTCGTCATTCTATACTGACACATGGAGCTTCTTGGGTGGTACCACGTGGCATCACTTGGGAGTGCGACGTGGCATGTTTCTACTAGTCCACATGGACCCCTAAAAAGCCCATTGGTGGGTGACATGTGGCATCCTATGGTGTTGCCACGTCTCATGCTAACGTCAACATCCCATACGATGAAGCCACCCTGCCATGTCAACAGTACAGATGATGATGTGGCCCCCTGCTGACTGGCCATGTTTGACCGCAACTTTGATCATGAATATCATTCAAATAGAAACTATGTTCGATGAGTTGTTTGCGCCATTAAAAATCTTGCGATGTGTTCTTCACAATCATGTTGTTTTCACTTAGCTTTGGGAACTTTTAATTTTTTCCCTGGGGCACTTCTGAAACTTTTTTGATGTTCCTTAGATCCATCCAAATCAGCTACAGACGCAGTCTTGGAGATGGATGCAGAGTTGATGGAGGAGTCACCTTCGGCCACCCCGTTTCGACTCGCGGATGACCATATTCAACTCATTTTTGAACTGTGGCAGAAACTTGACCACCAAGCGCACATCCAATGAATTATGGGACAAAGAATGGACCTCCTATTTGACGCCATGACTGAATCTCCAACAAGAAAGTGGTGTCGAACCTGTGACCAGAAATTCATCCCAGCATACAACGCTCATGGAAGACCGAGCCCGCATTTGGACTAGCTCCCCCAGGGAATGTTCTTCTTTTTTCTTTGTCAATTATGCAAAGAATGAAGATTATCTACCTTACTATGTATGTTAGTTGGCCATGACCACTGGTTAGTCAGTCATTGCAACCATTTTTCATAGTTAGTCATTTGCATTGTCTTTTTCAAACAATTACAGTTGCTCTCAGATTTTGATGGCCACCTGTCCTGGTTTCCCAGATGTGGCAGGACAGATGGAAGACTCCATATTTTGTAATGCCATGCATTTTTGTTAATATTAATATATAGTTCCTTTTATTTACAAAAAAAAAATGTATTTTTATTAATTAATTAATACAATAATACATTACATTATATTTTTATTTTAATGTTTTAATACTCTAGTTTATAAATTTCATTAATGTTTTAATTATTTCATATATTTAATATTTAACACATTAATTAATGTAATTAGTATTTTATACATTTATTTATATATCATTAATGTATTATTTAAATAATACATTAATATATTATAAGTACATTTATCCTATCATGTATAATAATAATTATTATAATATGTTTTTAAGGTCACAACCAAGCCACACCAAATTGATGTATGGGATATGGTACATTTGACTTGTAAAGTCTATGAAGGTACACATACCCTACCCCCTGCGGATTTGAACTTATGACCTCTTAGGAGGTATACATACTTTAACTTTATTAAGTATTATTAATACTTTATTAATGTTATGTATTATTGTATTTTTTAAATCTTTAATACTTTATTAATATATATATGTTTTATTTAATTATTTCTAATATTTTAGCAATCTATTAATTTATACATAGATAATAGATTTATAGTATTTCACTATAAAGATATTTATTAAATTACATGTTACATTAATACATTAATCTATTGATACTTAATTTATACATCACATTTTAAATATATTAATACTTTTCTATATTTATATAATAATAAATTTATTTATTTATACATGATTAATATATTCTTATTTTATTAGTCCATGTCAAGTATAGTAATGACTTTGCTATTGATTTGACATTAATTTGTCTTGTTTTTTAAAATTATATGTGTAGTGTAATGTTTAACTTAATAAAACAAATATATATTTTTTGATATAATAAAAATATTTGTTTTTCTCATTTTGATTGGTTGATATATTACACGTCTTATTGTTTTCTTCATGTATTTCAATATTTGAAAGTAATTACATAATCAATAAACTTGGTTATAAGTACCTAGTACCTTTTATATAAAAAATTAAGAAAAAATGTAAAAATGTCATGTGTTCTCTCATTATTACTCTCCATTTATTTCATTATTATTGCATTTCAATAAACTTGGCTATAATTACCTAGTACATTTTATATCAAAAATTAAGAAAAAAAGTAAAAATGTCATGTGTTCTCTCATTATTACTATCCATTTATTTCATTATTATTGCATTTATGCTTTTCTCCTATCATTAATACAAAGTGTACTCCTACTAGATTAATACAAAATGATATACATATAATTATGTATGATGACATATGCGTAATTTCTTTTTAATAATAATTTTGAATTTCTTTTTAAATGAAAATAAATTAGTAAAAATATAGTTAAAGATGAAAAACAAAATGATATCGACAACTTAGATATATATATTTCCTTTTTAATAATGATTTTAATTTTTCTTTAATAAAGACAAATAATATTTATAGCAAATTGATAATGCTTTTATAGTAAATTGACAATTTTTGGGACTCTCTAACTAATTCAATGATCCCATCTAAGTACACTCTATTTCCAAATTTACTTGGTAGGGACTAAGCTGCCATCAATTTATTATTTTGTTATTACTTTATCATTATTAATCATTGTCAAGGAAATATAGCAATGAATTGGTTTTTGACTTCACATTAATTTTTTTTTACTCTTAATTTATATATGAAAACTAAAGTTTATAATAATAAATAAATATAATTTTTTAATGTAATAAAAAAAACTTAATTTTATTGTTAAAATATTGAGAATCTTATTAAAGCCTTCATGTCTCATAATATTTAAAATTAATTAAATAATTAATCTCTATTTTAAATGGCTTAAAACACTGAAACTTTAATAAACTTGACATGAGTGATCCAAAATTATGAAGCTAGCTTCAAAAGTGGAGTTTGCAAAATAAGCTTCACTCACTCACTAAATGTCAAAACTTTAATTGGAAATGGAGTGGGCTAGTTCGGGAGCAATCGTCTTTCCCGAGTTACTTTTTGAGCACATTTTCCAATGATGCAATTTTAAATTTTTTGTCGATTTAGAAGTTTGATCATTTTCTGAGCATCTGGGTTGGTTTAAAATGGAGCAAAACCCTTGGAGTAAGGATATGAATTGCATGGAACTTTAATCCATAACCCTGAAAATCTGGTGGATTCAAGCCCTTTTCTTGTCGAAAAAGAGGGAAGATTGCTCCCTAATTAACTTATTGCATCAAAAATTGTCCACTAGATATATCATATATACCGTGTCCTTGTCATTAATTTCATAGATATTTTGGAGTATTTGAAGGATCTTTCTATCACTTATGTATGGCATTGAAATTCTATGTTTTCCATCATATTTCAAAACTATATTTAATCTCAAAATTATATTTTAAAAAAATTAACATATTTTCCATAAATTGACCCATTGGAATCACATACCCCGTTTACTATTAACTAACACTACATACGATTTAACGGCCTCATGGATAGAAAAATGGAAAAGCGTGCTAGCAAGATGGCAAAAGCAAGCCTTTGAAACTTAAAAATATTATAACATATATAATTGTTAAATTGGAAGCATAAGCATATGGATAATATTACAACTTTGTGAAAGCATGAATGATGCTTTAAAAAACCACAGGCTATAGATTATTAGTTAAGATAAAAAACCACATGCTATAGATTATTAGTTAAGATAGACCATCAAATTGTTAACATGGATCTCTTATAGAGGTGTTGTAAATTTAACACTGGTTTTTTTTTTTTTTCAAATATATATCTTTTAATTTTATAGTTAATAGATTTTGAATATATATAATAAAATGATATTTTATTTTTCTTAATTAGTTTTAAAAGTTTGAAAAGCTCATAATTGTCTATATAAAACTATTTCTTATATAAAATTAGTAATATACATTTAGTATTTCCTGAGTGGGTCTAATGGTTAAGAACATGTGTTTCCTCTTAATAGGTCACAAGTTCAAATCCAGAGGGGGATAGGGTATGTATACCTCTGTAGACTTTACCAGTCAAATTGTTGGGTGGAGGGGGTCCCTTGTCCCATAAACAAGGGGGTATCATACACCAATTAGGTGTCTGGCTTCGTCATGACCTTAAAAATGGATTATTATTATTATTATTAAAATATGATGTTATTACAAGTTATTTGTAAATAAATTAATAAAAAATAAAAAATAATATATTAAATTAGAAATATTATGTTCTTACATATGATATCTTTATATTTTTCTTATTTTTAATTTTATAAAGTAGTTTTTCATTAATTTTATTTTTCATTTTTCCTTTTCGTATTCTTATTCATCTTTATATAAGAATTAAATTTTATTCTTATTTCAAATATCTTTATGATGGTGATGATGATTAACATCCACTAAGACCTAATTGGTCTATCAGACCTTAAGAGGGTAAGTGATTACTTGTGATTCTTCAGAATTTCGTTTCTGTGCTTGAAAAGCATTAAGATAAGCTTTCCAATATCACCATACTTTTGTTGAGTTAAGAAGTTAGGAAGGTTGGTAGTGTGATCAATCTTTTGAAAATGAGATCTAATATGGGTATAGGCTAGACAATCTAAGAGAAAGTGCTTTTCATCTTCAACCTTCTTAGTGTCACAAAGGTGACACACTCTTTTATCCCATGGCGTTTTAGGAATTGACCAACGCCCAATTTCACTATGGAGTTCGTGAGAATTTGTTCTTATCTTAACAATGCTTATTTTTTTCTTTACACTTGGCAAAATAGATAGATAATTTTGATCTTCTAGATTAGGCTTGATTACATCTTTATAATACCTTAATTTTCTTTTTTCCTCTAACTCCTTATGACACCACATTTTTTCCTTAAATTTTGATTTGACAATTTTTTAATAGTATCTTTATTCTGCAAAATGGTTTCTTACATGATTCCCCAATAGTTTAGCCAAGACCGAGCGTCTTTATGCCATCCTCTCTTGAGTCGATGATGGTTGTGACTTGATTTTGAAGCAATTTTAGGTAGCCTCTTGTCTTCCATGTTGTTTAACTTGTTCTTATACATTAGGTATCTAGTCATATCCATTCTCTCAATGGGAGAGAGGCTTGTTTCTACGAGGAGGATGGGATAGGGCGTATTTCCTTTAATTTTGAGATTATAGGTTATAAAATTATTTTATATTTTCTCTATCTTTCTCCAGGATTCACGAGAGATACTACAGCCCCAGACTTCACATCCATAAAGAATAACAGGTGTAACAAGAGTCTCAAAGAGGAGTTTCTTCTTATCCCAAATCCAAAGATCAACTGATTTACAATTGTTTTCAAGCCCATAATAAGCTTTCCATCCCCCAATAATCCTTTTCTCAATGCTATAATTCCAATTGAACTTGTGGTGAATATCAATTCTAGGATATTTGTATGAAGTCACTTCCTCCAAGTTGTCGTTTTCATATACAAAGGTATCATAAGGGATCTTATTGGATTTAATAATCATGACCTTATTCTTATCAGTATTAACAATCATACCCATATTGGAGAAAAATTCCTTGAGGATTCTTAGTTGGTTTTCAAGATCATGGGGACTCCTTGCCATAAGAACGATATCATCGCCATAAAGAAGAAGATTGATGACTATACCAATGAGATTAGGGCCGACACAACCTGATTTTTCCAAGCATTCTTCTAACTTATCAATGTATATGCCAAAAAGGGTAGGGGACAAGGGACAACCTTGTTTGACTCTGATATTGCAGTTAATCTCTTTTGACCATCCCTTAGTGTTTTTAAACTTAGCAATAACATTCTCATACATCCTTATTGTAGCAACCCTCAACTTGAGAAGCACTTTTATCTCTTCCAACCTATTCCAAAGGTTTTTCCTAGGAACCATGTCAAAATCTTTTCTAAAGTCAACAAAACAACAAAAAAGATTGGTTTTAGTATTGCGGAACTCCTTTGCAATGATCCTAAAGGTAACAATATGGTCCACAGTTGAATGATATCTCCTAAACTCGACCTGGCCTTTATCTCTTTTACCATGACTTTCTAGCCAAATGCTAATCTTCTTTTCCAAAATAAATCCATAAAGCTTGGCTAAAATCGGGCTAATCATAATGGTCCTATAATTAGAGGGAGTGTTTTTATCTCTATTTTCAAAAATAGGAACAATGAGGCTTTACGTCTAGGGTTTAGCGAATCACTGCTTGACTACTAAATTGAAGAGCTTATGTATGTGAGGGATAAGGATTGGCCTTCCGATTTTAAAAATTTCAGCTTGGTAGCTTTCAATGTCCTTAGCTTTCCCATTTGCAAGTCGCTTAACCCTGAACTCTATGTCATCTAAAGAAAAAACTTATTCCTTTGTAGGGACAATAGGAATGGTGTCCATGGCATTAGGGAACTCGTAAATACTTTTAAGGTAGGAATTCTAGTCCGTTAAGGGAATCCTACTATTTTCTTTAGTATTGTGTTTTAAAATTTGGCTCCAGAGCTTCTTCGGATCCAACTTGTATAGTTGTGAAAGTTGCTCTTGCCTTTTATTGATATAATATATTTTTCTCCTTTTAATTGGGGATTTATACATATTGATCTTATCGAGTTTTAAGGGCTCATTAGAAGCATCCCTAATGGCTTTCCTAGCAATTTTACATTATTTATTATGCCAAGGTTTGGTTGTTCTATTATTCTTTTTATGGGACACCTTGAAAGAGAACTTGTTAACAGAAGTGGAAAGGGTAGTTGTAAAATTATGATAGAGTTCTTCAATGTTGTCCTTATATGTTAGAAGGTTTAATTTACTATTTAAATCCTTTAAGAAAATGTCAATTTTACTTTTGTCGAAGCGCAAATTCCTTTGATTATCAGAATTCTCTTCAATGGTGCTCCTATGCATAGAGAATTTTAGAGTTAGGGTTAAAGTTTTATGATAAGAGTCGGGCTCATGGTCATTTAAAAGGTCAAAAGTTGTTATTTGGTTGGAAACGGGGATATCAAATATCACATAATCTACAACACTACTACCTAGCCCATGAATACAGTTCATTTGGTTGGAGTTTGGCCACTTCATTACTCCATTGAAAATTATTAGGTCTTAAGAGATTCAGAGCTTGACCAACTCAGTACCAAACAAATTCTCAATCAAGTCTTCAAAGCTTCTTTTGTAGCTATTAGATAAAACAAGGTCCTCATCTAGCCATAAAGGATTATGGCTGGAGTCATCACTTAAAAGAGTAGCTTGTTTAGTTGCATTCCTAGCATTAAAGTCTCCTAGAAGGAGGAGATTACCTTCATTTTTCAAATTATAAATATCTTGTTCTAAATTATTATAGGGACAATTTTTATCTAGATTATTTTTCTTATAAAAAGTAGAATTAATAAGTGCAAAATAACAAATTTCTATATACATCTTCATAGCATTGGTGTCTGAAATTTCTATCCAAATATATTGATTAAGAGAGTCAATATTATGAAGTTGAATGTGAGGAGAAATGATTTTTCTAATATAACAAGCTATGCCTCCTATCCCTCTATGGTGGGATTTTTTGTTCCATGCCGACCACAAGACAAATCCTTCCATGTTAGGGACCTTAGACTCCTCATGCTCCCAAGTTTCAGCTAGACAGATAATATCAATATCACTCAAGATCCAACTTATCATAGGACATTTGCGCCATGGAAAGCCACAAAAATTCCAAAAAAGGATCCTAAGTGTCCCAAATTCCTATTTATTATTATCCTTCTGGTCTCTATCCCTAACAATAGCTTTTTTATTTCTAATTATTGTCCATTTTCCTTCTTTCCTGGCTTCTTTTACCTTTTGAACTCCCTTCCTTAATTCAACTTAGTCTTTTGGAATGAGGTCTTCATTGATAAATATTCTCAACCCTTTTAAGCTCAGATATTTACTAAGTATGCTATATTTATGGTCATTACAACTTACTTTGACATGGATCAACCTATCTTTGTGATCAATTATTTTTCCTAGCCTCTTTTCTTCTATGAGGTAAGTTGTATCAATTTGTGATTTATTTTTTAATTATTCTTTTACTATTGCTAGTTTATCCTCCTCTTGTTGTTCTTTTATACAAAAAATTATGAGGTTCAAGGCTCTTTTGTTACGCTCATGGTCCAATTCGATTAGCTTATTCATGGTCCAATTCGATTAGCTTATTCATTTCCTTTTTGATGGGTTTGATATCCAATTTGTTTTCCATATTACTGAGGTTCAAATTGTTGGTTAGTTTTTCTTCTAGCTCTTTAATCCTATCTCTCAAGTTGTTATTTTCTTCAACCCCTCCTTCTTGGGTTGATTGTTTATCTTTTTCCATTTCTTGAATTCTATCCTTCATTGTCTACAATTCACTCTTGAACCCTAAGAATCTATCTTCTATTTGAGTTTGAATGGTATCTTTAATTTTTTTATCAATCATTGCCTCTAGCTCTATTTTGGGTTTTACGTCTCTTTCTTCACTCATTTTTTCTAATGTTTCTAACTCTTTTTTGATTTTGGCATCTCTCTCTTCTTCTTCTTCACTCATTTTTTCTAATGTTTCTAACTCTATTTCAATTTTGGCATCTCTCTCTTCTTCTTTTTTTTCCTACTTATTCCATATAATCGTAAAGGATCTCTAGGGTGATTTTGGGAGGCCTCCCCTTGTTAGGCTGAGTTTTTGGAATAGGTGGTGGAGTGTTCATATTGAAAAGAACAGAAAAAAAGTTGTAACAATTATTATTATGGATTGACTTTATCTCTAATATCAACTTTTACTTCTGAAACTTAAAATAAAAATAAAAATAAAATATATTTAAATCTCTTTACGTAAAATTAAAATTGAATCAAATTAAAAAGTGGCTCACATCATTTCAGATGTCCAAATGCTCAACCCTTTGAAGAAGCCAAAAATAATTTATGAAAAAGGCATAAAGGTCTAGAGAAATTATAGAGATTATTCACGGTAAAAAAGGTAAAAACTACTGAGGTTCAAAACCCTAGATATATAATCTTAGAAATAAAATATCTCCTAATAAACCCTAGAGAACTAGTATGCCTGTTCCAAACCACGGAGAAATATTAATTTCAAAACCAGTTAAGATATTCTTTGTTCCAAACGTATTTTTATATAATAACATAATTCAATTTTGTTTATTGTATTACCTATATAAATGGTTGATGTTATTATCTAACTATCTATAATTTACATAAATACAAAATTAAAAAAAATAAAAAAATTATAAAATAAAATATAAAACAAAAATGTCATCCATTTATAATTATTAAATGTTCCAAATTTTTTTATCAAAAATCCATACAAATAATTTCTTTATACAAATAATTTTTTTATGTATTTTTTTTCCAATATTATTACTACATTATGTTTTTTTATTTTATTATATATTTATATTCATATTTTATTATTTATATATTTAAATGTTTATCTTTGAGAGACCTTACCATTATTATTATTTATTTATTAATATATTTTGTTATTTACTATTTTATGGAAACTATTTTATAATTTATAAATAATTGTTATTTAATATTTATTTTAGTATTAAAAATCTATACAACTTTTTTATAAAAAAAATTCCAATATTATTGGATTATGTTTTTTATTTTATTCTTTATATATTTATATTCATATTTTATTATTTATATATTTAATGTTTATCTATTATTATTGGATTATGTTTTTTATTTTATTTTTTATATATTTATATTCATATTTTATTTTATTATTTATATATTTAATGTTTATCTTTGAAAAATCATGTACTTGTTACATGTAATACTTTATCATTATCATTATTTATTTATTAATGTAATTTGTTATTTACTATATTTTATTTTATGTAAATTATTTTATAATTTATAAATAATTGTTATTTAATATTTATTTTATTAATAATAATTAATTAATTATTATTAATATATAATTTAAAATTAATTAATTAATAATATAAAAATTAATTGTTATTATTAATAATAAATAAATTGTTAATAATTTATTTATTATTAATAATTATATAAGAATGACATAAAGATGTTTTTTCTTGGCTAAATTATTGGGGAATCATTGAAGACAACATCTAAAAAACTATTAAAAATATCTTCAAATCAAAATTTAAGGAGAAAATGTGGTGTGATAAAAAGTTAGAAGAAAAAAATAAATGAAGGCATTATAAGGATGTAATCAACCATAATCTAGAAAATCAAAATTAGTAAACAAAAAAAAAACAAGAACAAATTCTCACTAGCTCCATAGTGAAACTTGGTTACTCAATTCCTAAAACCCCTTGGAATGAAAGAGTGTGTCACCTTTGTGACACTAAGAAGGTTGAAAATGAAAAGTACTTTCTCTTAGATTGTCCATCCTATGCTCGGATTAGATCTCATTTTCAAAAGGTTTTTCAGACTACCAACCTTCCTAACCTCTTAACTTAACAAAACTACGGTGATCTTGCAAAGCTTCTCTTAATGTTTTTCAAGCATAGAAAATGAATTCTAAAGAATCTCAAGTAATCACTTACCCTCTTAAGGTCCAATTCGGTCTTAGTGGACGTTAATCATCATCATCATCAATAATTAACTATACTAAATATTACTTAATTATTACATTTAAAATGTATAAATATGTTAATGATTGTGCTATGTATGTGGGTCGTCAACTAGCAACAACCACATTTATGTAAAATGTGGTTGATATAAACCTATCTACGTCATTAATTTTAAAAAGTGGAAAATGAAATCCATCTACATATATCAACCACTTTTTATAAAAATATGATTATTCATAATACTATAAGCAACTAAAACACTTGATTTGTGTGATTCTTAAATAAGATAAAAAGAGATCTACATAAACTTTGTCAAGAAAATTAGAATATTGTTTTATAGAAATCAGAATTAAAAGTGGATCATTGAAATGAGTTAAAAAAACCAAAATTTTAAATTATGCTATATTCATTTGCTTAATATCTTAAAAACATATCATGATTAGATTTTAAATAAAATATGTGATACTATAAGCAACTAGAACATCTGATTTGTGTGATTCTTTGACCAAGGTAGGAAGAGATCTACATAAACTATGTGATGAGAATGAGAATCTTCCAGTATAGAAATCATAATCACGATCTAGCTCATTGGAATCAGCATCATGATTTCTTTCACTACCTCTTTGGCTTTGACTCACTAAATAAGTAATTACTTTAATCTAAAATGACTATATGCTACTCGTACGGTTAATATATTTTGCTTTATTGCCTTTGACCCACTAAAAAAGTAATTACTTTAATCTATAGTGACTATCTGCTAGTCGTACGGCTTATATTTTTTTCTTTATTGGCTTTGACCGACTAAATAAGTAATTACTTTAATCTAAAATGACTATCTGCTATTCTTACGGTTTAGATTTTTGTTGTGTATTGCCTTTAGGCAGAGGGACTCGCGAGTAGCAGCTTAGCTCTTATAAATCTGGGTTACATTTTAATTGCCTTGTCATTTCGACTTCCTTCACTTTTGTTTTATTTGGTTAAATTTGATGGATATTATCTATATTATCTATATATTAATATTTTATTTTTTTTTAAATAAAAATGGTGGAACCTTCTATATTAGCAAAAACTAGAGTATACAGTGTCTGATGTGGACGTCAGTTGTCCTGTCTTAGTAGGAAACCAGGACAGCTGGGTCTGCTGTTCCAGATGTGTAACTGTTAACATATATACATCGGCACGCCCTGCCCGAAGGAAACCAGGGTGGCAGGGCTCCTAATCTTCAAAAACAAAAGCCAGTGTAAAAGAAAACTCACAAGCAACCTAGACCAAAGCAGCATAAGATTAATGACCAGAGGTCTCAAACCAGAACAACATCGATACATCTAACCCGTGCTTGCTCACTTGCCTCCTGCTCTGCGCCAGCCTGCTGGGATCGCGTATACCTGCGCGCACGTTGGGCAGTGCTTCTTCAACGTACTTTTCGAGAGGGCTGCGAAGAGCATATCCATTCTCTGATCTACCCTGTCGAGTCGAAAGGCCAGGTCGTCAAGCATACTCCGAAGCTCAAAGATGAGGGGTAGGTGCCAGAGCACCGAGAAGGTGGCTTGTTCCTGGTCGCAGTTGTCTCCCGGAGTCTTTGTATCATGCTTCGTCTCTCCACTTGTTCTGGGGTGTCCCGTTGGCTGTGGCGGTGATCCTTTTTCCTTTGTTGTCCCTGTAGCATCCGTAGGTGGAACCTCCTCCTCCACAACGCAGGTCGGGAAGAGGGCCTCATCCTTGCGTACAGTGTGTCGTTCCAGATGGTCTTTGGGTGGCGAAGTACGTACTTCAGCTTTAGCCATGGAGGGGTGGCTCTGCATTGCCTCCTCCAGGCTTATTTCCTCAATGATCGCCATGGGGGTTGACCACCGGCTGCGCTTTCGTCGCTTGGAGGCCAGGGTGATGGCGCGCTCAAAGTGTTGAATGCGTTTGCGCCGGGATTCAGCCCGATACCAGGCAGCTCCCCTGCGTGACTTACCTCGGAGTCTAGGCATGATGGAGGTGCTGGAAGGAGTGCGATTAGTTGCAGGTTGGCTCCAGTGCTCAGCCCCTCCCTGTGCTGCTTGCAATGGAGGGCAACCGTGCCAATATAACCAAATGAACACAACAAGGGGCGAATGCTTGCCTCTTCTGTCCCGTATCACCATTAAATCTTCCCATGCTGCATTTGCCATCACCATTAACACAAGCTCGGTAGTGCGCTGCCCACAGGTACCTCTCCCTCGCGCGAGAGGATTTATCGCATTAAGGTGGCGCATTCGGTGCAAGGCTTAATTAATGGACGGTAGGTTCGCGTCGGTCGATGCCATTAATTGGCGTCCCGACTGTCTCCCACATGGACTATGTTGTACGCGTGGCACCCCATCCGGGGATCTATATATTAATATTGATAATATTAATGTTTACTTATTTTTTAAAACTATCAATATGATTAATAAGTTGAAAAT
>ML779215.1:1314972-1334353 GCA_009831015.1 Picea engelmannii
TATTAATGTTTACTTAATTTTTAAGACTATCAAATTATTTATTTTTAAAACTGTCAAATTAACTAGCAAGTTGAAAATTTATCATTACCCCATATATATATATATATATATATATATATATATATATATATATATTGCAACATGCTGCATGTTGGGTATTTGTATATAGCTTGCAACATCCTGCATGTTGGGTATCTGGTCATATCATGTGTCAGAAAAAGTCCTCATTCCCAATGTATCATGCCCATCATGTAAATTAGAACTTACATTTGTGGGTCATGTCAGCTCAGAATAGGTGGCAGATTCCATCCAGCAAGGTACTCGGAGGGTTAAGTAAAACAACTAATTTTTGAGGATGACTTTGCATGATATATCATGCACAGGAAAATAAGCTTTTTTTTAAGGCTGGAGAGAGCTGCTTTTAGGGCGACAGAATGATTCGTTAAGGAAGGGAAAATAATCGTTATATCGAAAAGGTTATAAAGAAAATAGTTGCTAAATGAAAAGAGGCAACGTGCTATTATAACGAAGTGGAGGAACATATAATGATAATAACAATTTAATTTTGAGTACAATTTAAAATACATATGAGAAATGGGTGGAGGGACATGATGGACCAGTTATAAGGTTATTACATTATATAAAATTAAAAATATATTCATTATAATTTAAACGATATAAGTTATAAATGAAATGAAAGTGAGAAAAAATAAAGGATATAAAAAAGCATTCATTATATTTTAAACGAATGCTTATAATGTAAAGGATATAAAAAAGTATTCATTATATTTTTGAACGATATAAATAAATGAAAGTGAGAAAAAATAATTAGCAGCGATAATAATGTCATCACACCAATCACAAAGTTAGTGGGAGAATATGTAGGTTTACATTAAAATTGGTAACATTTGGAATCTTCATAATGATTTTTGTTTTGGAAAAGGATTTTGGTTTTGGAATTGTTTTGTGAGTTGAAGATGAACAAGAAAATTAATATGAATAAGAGTTGTATTTTTTTATTTTATTATATAATCATTTAGCATATAATAATTTAAGTATTTTTGTATGTTTGATTAATCTTAATTCATTAATCCATATTAAATTATAATCTTAATGTTTTAATCAAGATTAGATTACAAAAAGTTTAAACCATTTTCCAAAAAAATACAAAACAAACAAAAACAAAGATTTTATAAAGTTGAGTGGTTCTCCATGCGCTCCATTGGGGGTGGTGCCTCCATGCCAAAAGAAATATAATAAACAATAATTTAGTAATAGTAGAAAATTTTCACCAAAATCAATTTCTCAATCTAGGGATATCTTTCTTCTACTAAGCAAACATTGTACTTGTTGAAATGGATACTTGACATGAACAACAAATATTTATTTAATTTTCTCAACCAATATATCTAAAAGAATAAATATTTTATTTATTTATTTTAAACTTGATGAATATATAAGATCAATCTTTGAATATCATCTTCAAACAATTATGAGAGACCCAACTCTTTGTTACAAGACTCAGCTTATAGTTCTCAGATCCAATTGAGAAATGAGGAATTCAACCCTCATAACAAGTCCCAGCTTGTAGTTCCCAGATCCAACTGAGAAATGAATAATTCAACCCTCATAACAGTCCCAGCTTGTTGATCTGAGAACCAACTGAGATGTGAGGAATCCAATCCTCATACAAGACCCAACTTGTAAACAAGCACCAACCTGATAGAATCTGATAGAATGAAACTTCAACCAAAGAACCTTAAAACAAAAGCAAAGGAAAGGGAATAATCCCAACAACGGATTTCAATATGGAAATCAATTGAGCGCAAAATTAAGGGTGTTGCATTGGGGCCATTGTGGCCATATATGTATATTGTATACACTTGATCACAACAAGCAATCGAATTGTGCTTCCTTGGAGCACCTCTGGCTCGAAACTGCCACATTTCAATTTCTTACTTTGTACCTTCTGGCGAGTAATAAGTTATTTTACATTTTTTTATTGTACAACTATATGTCCCGATTCCCAACCATTTTATTTTGGTATACACAAATAGTAACACAATTTTTTTTATGATGGGTTCTTGTGATATATCATGAACTGAACATGAGAGATGTTTTTTATTTTGATGTGGAAGAGTGTTGTTTTTAAAGAATGATTCATGAAGAAATGAATAGAAGAGCCTTATGAGCCTAATGGATTTTGTGAAGAAATGAATTCAAGAGCCTTGTGAGCTTAATGGATTTTATGGGTGGGTGCAAATTAATGATGGTCTCTCATGACATGTTAGTGACAATGCAAACATGGAAAAACAATAATCTATTAACTTGGAGGGATTATTCAAGGTACTCTTACAATGAATTTGAATATGGTGTAAAAATATAAAATGTAGGGAATTAAATTAGCTTTCCTCATATAGTAGTATGTTATTTTTCAAGAAAATTATAAGGTATATGTCTTCATTATTGCAAGTGGTTTTGTTTCAATTTTTTTTTTTTTTTTGGATTGTACATTTAGTTTTTGTTTTTTTTTAATGGTTAAGCTGAAAAAAAGTTATAGAAAAAATAAAAGAGGTGTGTATTTTAGGATTGTGATATATGTCAAAACAAAAATAGATTAAAAATAGTAAAGAACATCATTTTTTTTTTAAATCATAGATTTGGATTATCCCTGTTTCTAGCTTCATCATCAACACATTTGTGTAGCATGTACAAAAATAGAGAAAACCACTAGGCTTGCCATCCCAAACCTAAATCCAAGGAAACCAACTCAATAAACAAGTACATTAAAGTTGTCATTACTGCCCCAATTTTTTTGAAATGGAAGCAATGCTCACGCGCTCCTAAGAACATGCATGCCCTCTAGAAACACACAAATGCTTTAAGAATGCACACATGTTCTTAGAACATGTGCATGCTCTTATGCCTAAGTTTCCATTTGTTTCATTGTATCTCTTTCTCTACCTCTCTCTCTCTCTCCCTCCTCTCTTGTTCCCTCCCTCTTTCCCTCTCTCCCCCATGACTCTCTAACTTTGCATGCTAATCTCCATGAGAAATATGAGAATATATAAACTATACATATAACTAAAAAGAAAGTTGACAACACCATCAATAGTTGAACAAGAATATCTAGTGTATGTCCTTTGATAGAGTGAGATGTGTCCCTCAAAAACTAACTATTACGTGGAAGGGATTTGGTCGTCTAATCTCAGTATATTTACACATGATAAAATATCCCCCTCACTCGATCTCTTCTACAATTTTCCTTCTTTACCTCTCTTGAGGCCCTGAAATCAAGGCCGATAGTTTACTTTCTTACCATCCGTGGAACATGGAAAAGTATTCAGTTAGTTTTCTACGAATACATTTCCTAAAAAAAAGAAATATTTGACAAATGAAAAAATCTATATGACCGACCAACAAATTAATTTTTTGATAATAATTTATGGAAGCATGTACTTTGTACAAGGAATATAGTGTGCCTTACCTCACTTTGAGAGTTCCTCACTAAATTTAGTTCTTAAAAGGGAGCACCTGCTTTGAAATTTCAGTGCCCGACAATGGCCTGAGGCATGAATACCAGGTACCTAAGGTAGTTGTGCCATCCATACATCCATTGAATCCCCCATGTGGGTGAGTGAAAGGACGTGCACCACTGATCATGTAGCTAAGATGGTTGTGCCACCCATACATCCACCCAATCCCCACATGGTTGAGCGAAAGGACGTGAAACTCTGAGGAAATAAAACTGGTTATGAAAAGAAAGTTGCATAAGCTATATAAATTATTATTCATATTTGACATTTATATGTCATAGACTATATAAATGGGGATGATAAATGCATGCATAATTCCACGTGTAAAATTATTGTATTTTATTTTTATTTAAATTTAGTTTAATGAGTTCGATAACAACTCAAATGAATCTAGTCTCAAGAATATATAGGTTGTGGAAATGTTGATGCTCTATTCTCCAAGTAAATTCAATAGGTTATATTTATTGCTTGTCTTAGTCTCTTGCTCAAGGTGGGAAGCACACCTTTTCTTTGAGCATGGTGGAAGGTGAATTGTCACACCCTCACATCTAGTGCTTAGGGTTGGAACTAATTTGGAAACACCTATGTCACCCGGTGGCTTGAGGAGTTATGCAACACCACAAATTTTTGATTCAGTGGCATGGCCACTATGGCTTACTTGGCTCAAACTATGCCTAACACTTAGAATCTTTATCAAATTTGTAACCTCCCCAACTAAGTTGGGTGGAGATACTACATTTCTAACCCAAATTACTGTTCATTTATAAGTTAATGTGTTGTTAACCCCTTATAAAACAATTTACTCAATGACAAATATTTTGAAATAGATAGAAAACATCCATTACACAATATTTAGAGGAAATAACCATGGCATATGATTATGCATGGAAACTCCCAAAAATCATTACAATGATAACTAATGGATATAATAACAACTACATAATATGACTAAAAACAAAAGCTAATGGATGTTAGGAAACATTACAATCTACTACAAAAACAACACAAGAAACTTGGAATGATGTTAATCGTTGAATCCCAAGGCTCTCTAAGCCCCAAAATCCTCTAATCTAGTGATGTTCGCTTTGTAGGAAGTCGTCCAACTCCTCAGAACACCTATATATATCTGATCTACAACAAAACCCCACTTTACAGGGGGGTTCACATGATGCATATGGGGTGTCTCCCATGGCGACCTGTTGGCATCCCTACATGTTTTTGTTATTTGAACGACAAACAACACTTCATGTAGCTGCCTTCACCTCATCCTGTAAATATTACCATTTGGGGATGATTACTGGATTACAAAAGATGTTCTTTTATTCTCTAATATTTGTGTTTTCGTTGTTGTTTCATGTTTGATTCATGACTGAAAACATGAATCGAACATGAAAACTTAGTTGTATTATATCCCTATTCAAAGCATTTAAAAAAAAAAAAAGGTCATTGTGCTTGTATCTACTATATGGTTAACACTTGAATGACTTCCCTTTGATTACTTTGAATGTTGATATGATACTTATTGTTGTCTTGCATTCGAATTATAAACATGTTTATTTGAACCCTTGCAAACCAACTATAGTCATTGCTAGACATGGGAATTAAATGCACCAGAATCGTACCATGTACTTGCTCTTTGGATGGCAGAGTGAATTGACAGGCTTTTCATTATGAGTTGAGGGTTTATGTTATGCTCTGTACTCGAGGCTTTCGTTACCAGGAGAGCTTGAACTTCAAGATCGAAACCTTGATGTTACATTATGATCACGCAAGGTTTTTTTTAGGTCTCTTTCCATTTTATTCACTCAGATTTGTTTCTCCTACTCCTGCCATCTAAACCCATATCTAGCTTGATTTTCCCTTGTTACAGTATGGTTATATTATTAATGGCTCCTGTTTTCCAAATAGAGTCGAATGGATCTCAAGAATTGTTGTCTCATGATGATGTTGTTGAGGATTTGAAAGGCCAGGGCTGGGAAACCTTTATCAAAAGGTTCAAAGGGTATAACCTTCACGTGGATAAGGAATTCGCACAAACATTTGATGGGTATAGGGAAAAAGTTGGAGATATTTAAATGGAGTTGACTAAGGAGTTTATCATCCAAGCCAGAGGACTTCCATGCACTGGTCATAAATGGTTCAAGAACTCGAAAATCGAAGAAGTGCCCTAGGCCCTCTTTGTGACCTCCAAAAAGATTGATTGTTGTGAGAAAGGTATTCTTCTTTCTTTACTTAAGGTTATATGGCATGGACTCTTGTCAGTTCTTAAACAGTTTGTAACCTGTGAGGGCCATTATGGCCTAGTTTTTCTTTATCATGTGCGGTTTCTTATGCACTTTATAGGTTTCCATTTAAATGTGTCGTTTTATTTTCTAAGGAGTCTGTACAAGATGTCTAAATGATATAAGAAGCAGAGCCTCGAATCTAGCCTATTTCACCATGGCTTAGTTAAAATGTTGTCGGTTCATCATTTGATAGCCTTGGGTGGTGAATGGGATGGGTTCTTAGCCCAAAATGGTTTTTCTACAGTCATTCCTATAGAAACCCCTATGTTGGATAAGCCTCTAATAAAGAAACAATTTGAGTTCTCAAGTAGTGATCCAAAATCTTTGAAGAAAACCCTTTTGACGAGGAAATACCCAGTCACTTTTCACATGGGAAACAAGATGTTGGTTCTGAGTTAAATAAAACCGCTATGCATGAATTAATTCTTAGCCATAACACTACTGTAAAATCCAATAGAAAAAACCATCGCAAAGAGTCAAAACAAAAGCACACAATGTTAGGGTTCAAAAATAAAAGAGTTGGTTGACTCTTTTCGAGAAGTTTGAGGAATCGATCTAAGCGTCATTTGACCTCGATCAACCCAATCAAGATCAATGAGGATTCAGATCCCGAAATTGAAACTTTTCTTGCAAAAGAAGATCCAGATTGTCATAAATCGAATCCTAATCAGCCATACGACTTTGTCAATAATCTTCCACCGTGTCTCAAGGATAAAAGTGATTTCATTGGTATCAAGCCTAGTCCAGGGAAAGTGACAGGAAGCATTGATGCAACCAGTCTTGACTGTATTCCCCATCAACAGATAGTTTCCCATGCGCATTGTGAAGTCTACCTACGTTGGATCAAACGATATTATATTGATATTCCTATTCTCCAAGCTCGAATTAAATCGCTAGAAAAGCACAATGAACTACTCATAAAACAAAATCGTGAACTCGAAGCAAATGAACAGAGACAAGTCAAATGTCTTAATAAGACACGCAACATTGTGATAAAGAATGCAGACAGTGTGAATGCCATAATCAATTTCGAGCTATCTTGATCCATGTTTAGTCATTGGTTTAAATGGTAAAACGATTTTTTTCCTCTTATTAAAGTCATGATATTTGTTTTGAATCAAATCTGTTGAAATTAGATTTCTTTTGCCAATATAAGGCTGGCTACATAATCTCACGATTTTGTAGCCAAGTCATTTTTATATAAAATTTAGTAATTAGTTGTTAATAAATTAACATGGTATATCTGATGTTGATTTTATGAGGTGGAACATGTTCAATCTAGTTTATTAGTATCTCCTTTTTTATTTTGTAAATAGGAAAAAACTTTCATAAATTTTTGAAGATACAATTTAATCATGAGTGGTTGTAGGCCCTCCATATTTGTAAAGTTTTGATCTTATGAGATCTGATCCTATCTTGGGAGATATAAATATGAGATTTCAAAAAACTCTTTAAATACTCTCTATTTTGTAAATGAAATGCATCTTGGCCTGGAACCAAAGATGGGTGAATGATGTTTTAAGACTTAATGAAGCAGTGTACAACATTTTGGATTTAGTCCTTTTTGAATGGTGTTTCATTAATGTTTTGTATTATTAATATTGATATCTTAATATATCTTGTAGCTTTAGACTCATTGATATATTATGTTTTAGTATATTCATGTTATAAATATCGTTCATAATTTTGTTGTTCCAGATATTTGCAATGTGATTATCTTTTCAATTTGAATATCATGATTTCTCTTCGATGTTTAGTTGAACAATGAAGTGAATGTATTACATTTAGATTTATTTGTTTGTAATTATTTACGATCATAAGATCACAAAATTAACATGTATTCCCTGTTCTGTTTCTAAAATCTCGGTTGCCAATTCACTCAATGAATTTATTCAGAACAGTTTCAGTCTAATTCTATTGCAGATTTATCTCGTAGGCATGGAAAATGGATTCTCTTAATTCACACAGAGGCACGTACACATTTAATGAACTGACATCAGGTTAGCTTCTTTATTTCTACTTTCTGTCATTTATGTATTAGTGAAACCAAAAAGTTTAGATTAGCTTCTGACTATCTATACATATGTGTTTCATAGTTTAGCTAACTCAAGTTTTCTTAACTTTATAGAAAGAAGACAAAAAAATATTCAAATGTGCTTTCTTTATCTACTTCTCAAAAGAAATTATTCTTACATTGATTTCGTAAGTTTCTAGTAAAACTTCTAACCTGTAATTGTTGTTCATAAGTGAGATTTTTATGTTTTCTTTTTCTTCTTAAATACATTTACAATAGTTATATTAGAGTATGTATATATTATAGTTTTTAGCATTAGTTATTTATCCCTTTATCTTTATTTTAGGACTTTAGATTCGCTAACGGAGCCATTAAACTTGTCAGAACAAGTTACACCAAACGACTTGGGTTACTTAGACAACTCTGGACCGTATCTGTTCTTCCAAGCTGACGATCGATCAATTTCGCCCATCGACAAATGGAGCTAGAAGGAGGACCTGATTGCAATTGATTGCATGTGGAAGACATAAGACTCCTCCCCCATAAACTCTCTCTCCTATAGTAACACGTAGTCACTCGGACAACAACGTTACTTATGAAACAACAACTATCTCAAACGATAATCTTGAGTTTACCATTGAACTAGTAACACCAGCTCCTCAAGGGGTCGATGTACAATAAATTGTTCATTAGTCACTTATAAGGACACACAGTGCTTTGGCCTGTATCAGACAACCTGGTAGGCCTCTCAATCAACCTTTAGATTTCTTGGATATCCGAGAACAACTTGAAGGCACTGGTCTTCTTTTAAACCCTTTGGAAGGTAATACTACAGATCCTATCAAAACCCCTACTCTTGGAGTTGGAGGATTCAGTATTCCACTTTCCCCACCTCATTCATCCCCATCCCCTTCGAGGGGAGAATCATCTGATGAAGGCAGTTCCTCGTCTGAACCATCTCAGCCTTCAACACCACTTACACCCATGGAAAACCAAAACAATCCCGCCAGAGCCTGGCTCGATCAAGATGTCGTGGTTGTACCTAGACCTCAACACCCATTGCCAAAACACTCGAAGAAATGGTTACCTAAATTTGATCCAGATTTTAAGCAATTTGTCAAAGATCACATAAAGAATTTTATGTTGGCCATTAGACTCTGAAGTGTAGAGAATGAAGATGTAGTATGCAGACTCTTTCCTTATACATTTGCGGGTAATGCCTCCACATGGTATTTTTCCTAACAACCCTAGACCATTGTCTCTTGGGACAAATTCAAAACCTATTTCTTAGAGAAATTTGGAGACGATAAATCCCCTGAAGTATTGGTTATGGAACTCTCCATCCTAAAAATGAACCCTAAGGAGAAAGTAAAATATTTTAACCAAATATTCCTTACATTAAAGAATTGAATTCCCGCAGATTTAATGCCTGTTGAGAGTCTAATTGTTGCATATTACACCAAAGATCTACATAATAATATAGAAGTTTGGGTTAAAAGGTCTAAAATGTCTACATTGTTGGAAGCCTTCAAGGAGGCCAGCCAAATTGAAAAGGATATATTAAGATTGAAAGACAATCTCAATAGTGAAGTTGAAACAACTTCATCCCCTAAAAAGAATATACAAATCCTTACGAGGCCTCCCCAAGCCAAAAGCCAACCAGAAACTTTAGACTTGGAAATCTTGCAGAAGGCTTTCCAAAATTTATCAAATCAATTTTTAGAGTTGAAGAGATTGACCGAAGAGGCATCCTCAAGAAAAGGAAGTTTTAAACCTCCTTTCAGAAATCATTTTCCTCCCAATCAGCCAAATCTGACCACTGAAGGTCTTAATTTTGAAAGCTTACAATACGCTTTGCAAAATATTCTTGAAGCACATGATAACTCTGCCCCTCCTGAAAGTTTTGAAGACATAGTTGAGGAAGAAGTAGTTGAAGAGGAGGAATCATCTCCCAATATCTTCAGACACTTCTCTGACAGTATTTTCTAAGAAAAATTTGAAATTGTCCATCCTTACAACACAAGAAGAAAAAAATAGAGAAAACCATCTTCTGAAATGAGTAATAATGTGCCCCCAAAACAATCGAATCAAGCTGAAATAAAACAGAGTTTAGCAGCGCCAGTTTTAGAATATGACTTGATTGAAGATCTAAAAAAACTAAGGGATAATATTTTTTTCTACGAGCTTTTAAAATTTCCTCTTATTCTGCAGAAAATGCTTCAAAATATCGCAGAAAATAGTAAGAACAACGATCCTAGAAGCAAGAAGACTTCAAAAATCAGTTCTAAAACAGCCAAAAAGATCCCTACTAAAACGAAATACGAACTTTTAGATAAAAGGGATTCAACTGAAAAAACTGTATCAAATGTAGATAAAATTGTTTCAGGGACAACGACAAAAAATCAACAGAATTCAGTTGTTAACACTCGTAAAAATATCCCTCCTTTCTTATTAACTTTTGATTTTTTCAATAGAAATGTACATAATTGCATGGTGGATTCCAGTGCATCATCAAATGTAATTCCTTTATCTGTTTGCCAAAAATAAAACGCAGAAGTTCAACCTTGTAGTCTCAAAATCATTCATCTCGATCGGACGAACTTTAAGGTAATCGGTGAACTTAAGAATGTTTTGGTTAGGTTATCTTCTAATCCTAAGGTTCACCAAATTATTGGCATCATTGTTGTTCACATCCCAAAAGCCTATGGTTTATTTTTAAGCAAGGAATCGTCCGAGCAGCTGCATGGGTACTTTGCCACAGATTGGTCTCATTTGTGGTTATCGGAAAATGGGCAGCCAAATAAAATTAGGATAAACCGTAAATGATATCTCAAGCATACTATGATAGATCTAAATGATCCAAACAAACCTTTTACTACTAATTCACTTGAAATGCAGGGAATGAACACCTTCTTTGGTAACTTCATGACTGAAATTTTACCCATCACCGATCCTGGGCAACAATCAGAGCTCATGACCTATACTCAGATACCAACTTTTCCAAATGTGCCAAACACTACAGACGAAGCTCAGATATGGTCACTTTACTTCGACGGATCCAAATCCAAAGAAGGACCTGGTGCAGGATGTGTAGTCATCGACCCTACAGGCAATAAAACTTTCATTATATGTCGATTAGAGTTTGAATTCACTAATAACACTGTCAAATATGAAGCACTCCTACAAGGGCTCAAGAAATATTTGGATATGGATGTAAGAAATTTAATGGTGTTCAGTGATTCAGAAATCATGGTCAGGCAGGTAAGAAACTCCATACATTTCTTGTCACCACATCTGAAAAGTTATCAAACCGAGGTATGGAGTTTGATACAAAACTTTTCATCGTTTAACATCAATTCCATTCCTAGACTAAGTAATTCAGAGGATGATTTATTGGCTAATGTTGCTTCCAAACTTTTTCCCGCAGAAGGTCTCTTTCTGAATGCATTTTCGATTGAATTATTGTTCAGGCCATCGATCCCTAACAACATCACCAATTGGAGAGTGTTTGGCAATGACCAGCAAATCATCAACTTCTTTCATATGGAGGACACTTTCCAAGGTGCAATTATCAATGAAGGCACTCACGATGAAAACATTTGCAACTTCATGGCAATATCAGATCCTAAATCTCCTGAATCGACATCTGATCTAGTAAACTCTATTAATAGATCCATTGTAAGAATAGAAAAGTTTTATTATTTTCATGATAAATTTAGAGGGTCAGTTAATTTTAAAACGAACAGTACTTCCTTGACTTATGAAACGATAAATCTAGGGACTAAAGATAACCCTCAAAATATCAATTTGGGAACAGGATGCTCCGAGCAAGAACAATCCGTTTTTATAAAACTATTTAAATAATTCAAAGACGTTTTTTCCTGGACATATGATGATTTGAAAATGTTTGATCCTAATATAATACAACATGTCATCCCCATGAAACCACAAAATCATCCTTTTCAACAAAAACTAAGAAAGATGCACCCCAAATTGGAACCCACTGTCAATAAAGAACTAAATAAATTACTTAACACAAAGATAATTTTCCTGGTGAGACACACACAATGGGTGTCTAATCTAGTTCATGTAAGGAAGAAAAGTGGTAAAACTGGACTTTCTGTCGATTTTCATAACTTAAACCGAGAGTCTGATAAAGAAAACTATCATGTTCCTCCAATGGAACAAATTCTTCAGTAGGTATCTGGTTCTGAAAGACTATCATTGTTAGATGGTTTTTTGGGATACAACCAGGTCCTCATGTCCCTCTTAGACCAGTTAAAAACCACCTTTCGTACCCCATGGGGGAATTATGCCTACAGGAATATGCCTTTTGGACTTATAAATGTCAGGTCCACTTTCTAGAGAGAAATGGACATTGCTTTTCGTGGTCTCATAAATCAATCAGTAGTGGTCTATCTTGATGACGTTACTGTTTTCTCCAAAAACAAGATCACTTGTCTCACCTTAGGGTTGTTCGAGAACGATGCCGCAAGTATGACATATCTCTCAACCCTAAAAAGTCAATATTTGTGGTGGAACAAGAAAAATTTCTTGGGTTCATAGTGTCCAGTGACAGAATGATCATCGATCCCGAAATAACTCAAGTCATTTCCAAACTTTCTCCCCCTTCCTCTAAAAAATCTATGCAATCCTTTTTAGGCCAAATTAATTTTGTCACAAGATTTGTCCCAAGTTTCCCAGAAATGGTAAGGCCCTTGAAAATTTTAAGTACCGTTGGGGACCCCAAGAAAGTAAAGCTTTTGATTCTATAAAAAAATCAATAATTGAATATCCTTCCTTTGTGAGTCTTGACTTCTCTCGGGATTTCACTCTTTACACCTTCGCCTCTGACCGATCTTATGTTGCTGTGTTAACAAAGAAAAATACTAAAAGCAATGAAGTACCCATTTCCTTCATGAGATCATCTTTCAAAGGGGTTGAACTAAATTACCCAGTTGTAGATCAGTAGGCGTATGTTGTTTTTAAAGCAGTGAAATACTTCCGGTCGTATCTGTTGAAATCTAGAACTAAAGTCATCATTCCTTACCCTACTGTGAGAAACTTATTAGTACAAAATGAACTAGGTGAAAACGGGCAAATTGGATGACATCATTACAAGACTACGACCTCGAAATAACCCCTACACAAATTGTTATAGGTCAGGGCCTATGTAAACTATTGGTTGATTCAGTTGAAGGACAAGAAAGTCAAATTAACATCTCAACTATAAATCAACACAACGAGACACAGGTCAGCGGTACACAATTTGTTGCTAATTCTTGGTATGAAAATATTAAATTTTATTTAACACATGGATCTACTCCTTACCATCTCAACCCTAAAAAAAAAATATCACTCAGGTTAAAATCTCCATCTTTCCAGCTAATAAATGATGTATTGTTTCGAAAGAATTTTGACGGTGTTCTTATGCGTTGTTTGGAAAAAGATGAAGCAGGAAAAGTGTTATTTGAACTTCATGCAGGTGAGGCTGGTGGACACTTTGGTGGAGACACCACTACTCACAAAGTTTTAAGAGATGGGTACTATTGGCCCACGTTATTTAAATATGCCCATGCATTATGTCATAAATGCATAATCTGCCAAAAGGCTGCTGGACAAGTGAAAAATGAAGCATTCCCTTTGCAACATGTTTCGGTGGATTCACCTTTTCAGCAGTGGTTTCTCGACATCATAGGGCCAATTAACCCCGCTTCTTCACAGCAACAAAAATATATAATTACAACAATGGATTATTTTACCAGATGGCCCAAAGCTGCACCTTTGAAAGTGGTAAACACTAATCAGGTAGTATCTTTCCTTAACTCGAATATCATTACTAGATTCATCATTCCTGAATGTTTAGTGTTTGATAACACGTATTATTTCCCATCCCTCGATATGAATGTATTCACTTTAGAAAAGGGGATTAAATTGAAATATGCTGCCAGCTACTACCCCCAAGGAAATGGCCTAGCAGAATCAACAAACAAAAAATTGATAAAGATCATTAAGAGGACAGTTTCTGAAAACCACAAGAACTAGCACAATGATTTGTTTAATGCACTATGGGTTAACACAGTAAGACCCAAATCCTCTGTTGGTAACTCTCATTTATTTCTCTTTTATGGGAGAGAAGCAATCCTACCTCCTCATGTTCTACTCACATCTATGCAATTATTGCAGAAAGTCCAAGAAGATATTTTCCCTCCTCTGGAAAGTCGAATCAATGCCTTATTAAAATTGGAGGAAGTAAGAGCACAAGAAAAGAAGAAGTTGGATCAACATCAACATATTGTGAAAAGTTGATTTGATTCAAACTCTTCTTCAAATAGAAACTTTGAGGTAGGAGACCTGGTTCTCAAATGGGATAAACCTCACGAGGGAAAGGGATAATTCATGGGATAAACCTCACGAGGGATAAATGGGATAAACCTCACTAGGTCCCAGCTCTTTCTATCTACACAATTTGGAGGGAAAGGAAGACACCTTCCGATGAATGGCCAAGCTCTCAAAAAGTATTTTTCCTGACGTTTCCAGATCCACCTTTGTACATATTTTTCTTTGTTTAATTTTTCTTTTGTTTTTTTTATTTTGGTTCTTTTCATTTTGCTTGATTTTTCTATGTTCTGAATGAATTCATGTCTGTGTCACCTTTTAGTTCATGAAAGGAAACCATAAATTCTCATCATAAAGTAATAGTCAGGGTCATCTCAAAGTATCAATGCTATAAATTGTTGAAACTCATACTGGCAAAAGAAACTTCCTTTTCAGACTAGTCTTCCTGGTTTTACTTTATAATCATGAGAAGATACGACCATCATTAAAACTCTTTACATTGTCCCTGATTTTAAGGAAAACAACTCAAGGATGTCTTCCTATCCTTGAAAAGTTATTCTTATCAGAAAAATAAATTCTATGAAGGTCATCAAGAAAAAAATTAAGCTGGAAAATATCAAGTGTTTGAGAATCTGGAATTTTCAGCATCACCCCTCTCTCTTGACAATGATAAAAAAAGTGCAAATCACTTCTAGATATTTGTGGGAAGTGTCTGTAAAACCGCCAAGATACTAAACATGTCTGTAGGAAATGGGTAAGTGCATGCATGATTCCAAGACAACTTTGATGGGGTACTGAACATGCATGCTGGCAGCGAAGCAATATCGGGTTCAAGAAAATTATCAGGTATAAATTTTGATATTAATCGTATAATTCCCTTCATTTTGAATTGACAATGCTTGGAAAGGGTAGAGGCATCAGAGTGGGTTAATTGGCATCCCTATCGAGGCTATGGATTCCTGCTAGAAGCAGCGTCCCTGTCAACAGTATCAGAGTCATTTGGTTAAAATATCATCTCTCTCATAATTAAAACTTGTCACCATATTGCATTTGGACATAAAGACATCTAACGCTAGAAAGGGTGACATTTTTTATTGGGATACTTGACTCGTTATTAACTTTTCTTTAAATTCTTAAACTATCCTGATCCATCCTAACGTGAATTCTTTGGTGATGCAGAGATAATTGCTTCTCCTAGTAAGTCGCCATTGTTGGGAGCCCTACATGTTTTTGTTATTTGAATGATAAATGACACTTCATGTAGTTGCCTTCACCTCATCATGTAAATATTACCATTTGGGGATGATTACTGAATTACAAAAGATGTTCTTTTATTCTCTAAGATTTGTGTTTTCGTTGTTGTTTCATGTTTGATTCATGACTAAAAGCATGAATCAAACATGAAAACTTAGTTGTATTATATCCTTATTCAAAGATTTTTTTTTAAAAAGGGTCATTTTTCTTGTATCTACTCTATGTTTAACACTTGAATGACTTCCCTTTGATTAATTTTAATGTTGATATGATACTTATTGTTGTCTTGCATTCGAATTATAAACATGTTTATTTGAACCCTTGCAAACCAACTATAGTCATTGCTAGACATGGGAATTAAATGCACCAGAATCGTATCCTGTACTTGGTATTTGGCTGGAAGAGTGAATTGACAGGATTTTCATTATGAGTTGAGGGTTTGTGTTATGAAATGTACTCAAGGATTTCATTACCAAGAGAGATTGAACTTCATGATCAAAACCTTGATGTTATACTATGATTGCGGAAGGGTTTTGTTTGGTCTCTTTCCATTTTATTCGCTCGGATTTGTTTCTCCTGCTCTTGCAATCTAAACCCATAAGTAGCTTGAGTCACCCTTGTTACAACCTGGTTATATTACTAATGGCTCATGTTGTTTGAATAGAGTCGAATGGCTCTCAAGTGTTGTTGTCTCATGATGATGTTGTTAAGGATTTGAAAGGCCAGGGCTGGGAAACCTTTATCAAAAGGTTTGAAGGGTATAACCTTCACGTGGCTAAGGAATTCGCACAAACATTTGATCGGTATAGGGAAAAATTTGGAGATATTCAGTGGGAGGTGACTAAGGAGTTTATCAGCGAAGCCACAAGACTTCCATGCACTAGTCAGAAGTGGTTCAAGAACTCAAAAATTGAAGAAGTGCCCTGGGGCCTCTTCGTGACCTCCAGAAAGATTGATTTCTATGAGAAAGGTATTCATGTTTCTTTACTTAAGGTTAGATGGCATGGACTCTTGTCAGTTCATAAACAATTTGTAACCTGTGAGGGCCATTATGGCCTAGTTTTTCTTTATCATGTGTAGTTCCTTATGAACTTTATAGGTTTCCATTTGAATGTGTCATTTTATTTTCTAAGGAGTATGTATAAGATGTCTAAAAGATACAAGAAGCAGAGCCTCGACTCAAGCCTCTTTCACCATGGCTTAGTTAAAATTTTGTTGGTTCGTCGTTTGAAAACCCCGGGTGATGAATGGGATGGTTTCTTAGCCCAAAACGGTTTTTCTACAGTCATTCTTATAGAAATCCCTATGTTGGATAAGCCTCTGATATAGAAACAATTTGAGTTCTCAAGTAACGAGCCAGAATCTTTGAAGAAAATCCCTTGTAACGAGGCAATGCCCAGTCACTTTTCACATGGGCAATAGGATGTTTGTTCTGAGTTAAATAAAACCCCTATGCGTGAATTAATTGTTTCACATAACACTACTGTAATATCAAAAACCCTCGCAAACAATCAAAACAAAAGCATGCAATGTTAGGATTCATAAATAAAAGAGTTGGTCGACTCTTTTCGAGAAGTTTGAGGAATCGATCTAAGCCTCATTTGAGTTCGATCGACCCGATTGAGATCAATGAGGATTTAGATCCCAACATTGAAAAGTTTCTCGCAGAAGAAGATCTAGATTGTCATAAATCGGATCCTAATCAGCCATACGACTTTTTCAACAATCCTCTACCGTGTCTCAAGGATAAAAGTGAGTTCATTGGTATCAGGCTTGGTCTAGGGAAAGTGACAGGAAGCATTGATGCAACCATCCTTGAATGTATGCCCCATCAATATATAGTTTCCCATGTGCATTGTGAAGTCTTCCTACATTGGATTGAACGATATTATATTAATATTCCTATTTTCCAATATCAAATTAAATCGCTAGCAAACCACAATGAACTACTCATAAAATAAAATCGTGAACTCAGAGCAAATGAACAGAGACAAGTCAAACATCTTAAAAAGACCAACAACATTATGATAAAGAATGCAGACATTGTGAATGCCATAATCAATTCTGAGCTATCTTGATCCATGTTTAGTCATTGGTTTAATTGGTTTACAGTCATGATATATTTTTTTTAATCAAATCGGTTGAAATTAGATTTATTTTGCCAATATAAGACTGGCTACGGAATCTCACTATTCTGTAGCCAAGTCATTTTTATATAAAATTTAGTAATTAGTTGCTAATAAATTATCTAACTTGTTCCTATTTCATTTTTCAGGACATGGTATATATGATGTTGATTTTATGAGGTGGAAAATGTTCGATCTAGTTGATTAGTATCTCCTTTTTTATTTTGTAAGTAGGAAAAAAATTTCATAAATTTTTGAAGATACAATTTGATCATGAGTGGTTGTAGGCCATCCATATTTGTAATGTTTTGATCTTATGATATTTGATCCTATCTTGGGAGAGAGGAAGTTGAGATTTAAAAAAACTCTTTAAATACTCTCTATTTTGTAAATGAAAGGCATCTTGGCCTGGAACCAAAGATGGGCGAATGATGGTTTAAGACTTAATGAATCAGTATACAACATTTTAAATTTAGTCCTTTGTGAATGGTGTTTCACTAATGTTTTGTATTATTAATCTTGATATCTTAATATGTCTAGTATCTTTAGACTCATTGATATATTATGTTTCAGGATATTTGTGTTATAAATATCGTTCATAATTTTGTTGTTCCAGATATTCGCACTATGATTATCTTTTCAATTTGAATATCATGATTTCTCTTCGATGTTTAGTTGAACAATGAAGTGAATGTATTACATTTAGATTTCTCTGATTGTAATTATTTATGATCATAAAATCACATAATTAACATGTAATCCCTGTTTTGTTTCTAAAATCTCAGTTGCCAATTCACTCTATGAATTTATTCAGAACAGTTTCAGTATAAGTCTATTGCAGATCTATCTCTTAGGCATGGCAACTGGATGCTCTTAATTCACACATAGGCATGGACACATTTAATGAACTGACATCAGGTTAGCTTCTTTATTTCTACTTCTTATCATTTATGTATTATTGAAACCAAAAAATTTAGATTAGCTTCTAACTATCTGTACATCTTTGTTTCATAGTTTAGTTAAATCAAGTTTTGTTAGATTTATAGAAAGAAGACAAAAAAATATTCAAATGTGATTTCTTTATCTACTTATCAAAAGAAATTATTCTTACATTGATTTTGTAAGTTTCCAGTAAAACTTGCAACCTGTAATTGTTGTTCATAAGTGAGATTTTTATGTTTTCTTTTTCTGCTTAAATACATTTACAATAGTTATATTAGAGTATGTATATATTATAGTTTTTAACATTAGTTAGTTATCCCTTTCTCTTTATTTTAGGATTTTAGATTGGATAATGGAGCCATTAAACCCATCAAAACAAGTTACACCAAACGACTTGGGTTACTTAGACAACCCCAGACCAGATCTGTTCTTCCAAGATGATGACCGGTCAATTTCTCCTGTCAGTACGACCCTTGACCAACTTATGTGGAACCCTCCTACTATGGTTGCATGAAACCTATGATACCTGCAGATCTAATAAATGGATGCTCCATGAAACTCACCCCAAATACTTTGTGCTAACTATAATACCTCCAAATTTCTCTTAAACAAAATAAAGAACCAAAAATAAACTCTAAGAGGACTTCAGATGAATCCCTTTCTTGTCTAGCTAGGGTGGATATTGCACCACCGAAACTAAACCTACAATGGAAGGGTTTTCCCAAAACCCCGACAAAAACAATGTTGAACACACCGTGCTACTGAGAGGGGGGGGGGTGAATCAGTAGCATACACAATTAATCCTTTTTAACTTTATCAACCTTATATCACCAATATGAAAATATCCATTCATTGACAATCATGTACTCTATATTCAGTTAGATT
>ML779215.1:1341870-1356782 GCA_009831015.1 Picea engelmannii
CCTTCAAATTCTACAAGCACCCACTTGCTGAGAGCACCAACTCTCACAGAATCCCAGCACCCACTGGGTGGAAGCACCAACTTCCAATCTGTCTCAGCACCAACTGAGTGAAGGCACCAACCTTCAAATTCTACAAGCACCCAATTGCAGATCAAGACATCAGTCTCCCCTAGGACCACCCTGCCACCCTAGTTTCTCTGGCTGCAACTAGATGGAAGCTACAACCTCCTATGTTCAAGCACCTACTTGAACTTCCGAGGACAACAGTCCTCCCGAGCACCACCCTACCGCCCTAATTGCTCAAATAAAATATTTCTCAAATCCATTTGCTTATTCTGATATAGCTTGCTTACCATTTCTGCTATGATGCTCTGCCTTAATCATCTCTGATCTTCTTAAGTGCTTAGCCACAAATTATGTTTTACTGCCTTTGATCTACTGCTCTGCTTCACCTTCTTCTGCTGCGCCTTCTCATCTTTTCTCTTCTTCGTCGGTTCTCCTCTGGCATTGTTGCACTTGCAGAGCTCTATCCCTCTCAGTTCAACCGCGCTCAATTCAGTCTCTCTCATTTTCTTTTATATCCGCCTCCCCGATGGTTCACTTCGCCTTCCCTCTGCCGAAACAAGAACACCTGTCCTGGCAACTGAAACGCTAACCGATTTGTCATCATTAGTCCATTTCTCTTAACGGATTCATAACTGAAGTGTTATACTTTGAGGAAGAACAACAACCATCCGATAAATACTTGATCCAGCGGTTCAGATCCCATCGAGATTTTACTCATCGCGATTTCAGAATTCTCAATGTCGAGATGCACATGTACTTGGAACCCCCGATTCTCCGATCCCCGATGTGCTCCTTTTTCGAGCTTTAGCCCCTTCCGGCTACACAATGGTCCATGTGACCTGCGATCACGTGACCACCACCATACCTCTCGAAAATGTGCGCTATCCCTCCTAGCTAGAACGTGGTCCATATGACCTGTCTCCGTGTGACCTTGGTCTTATCACTCCATCGGAGTTTCGGCACTTACGATGACATAATGTTTATGTCCGTGGGAGTCGCGATTTCCCGATTCGCGATGTGCTTCAGCCCTCCTGGCTGACCCTGGTTCACGTGACCGTTACCTATGACCGCATCCTTAACTCTGACAGCAAGCCTCCACTAATCGGGGTTTCGCGGATTGCGATTCTGAACTGCACAAAACCTTTGTGCCCGGGATCTCCGATATCCCGATTTCCGATTAGCCGATGAACGACCTCCTGTCGGGCCTTTCACCGATGGCACCAATCTCCTGCCACGTGTCCTCTCAGATGGACGGTCCCGATTGTGTCGGGATTTCGGGACTTCCGATGTCCTGTTTCTTCTGACCTTGGGAACTCCAATTTCCCGATTGGCGATATGCCGACTTGCTCTTGATTTCCGACACCTGTCCCTCAAATGGACGGTCCCGATCATCGATGCCTCTGTTGACGTCACACGTGGTTTGACACATGTTAGATCTTGCCACGTGTCACTCTGATTCGTGACTTACATGAGCCTGAAGTGTTGAATCTTCCTGACACCTGTCATTCCCTGGTTGTGCCACATGTCCCTTTCCGACATGGTCTGCTGTCGTGAGTTGGATCAACGGTTCAGATGCAATCTTGGCTCAACGGCTGCGATTTCATCGCGAAATCGCATATCGCGATTTCAGGGTTTTCGTTGTCATTGTTCACGAGACTCGTGAAACTCCGATTCTCAATTCTCCGATGAAGCCTCCTGTCTACATGTGGATGGTCCCGATTGCTGCTTGATTTAACGGCTGTGATCATATCGCGATTTCAGATTTTTCATTGTTGAATGAATTGGACATTCCAAAGTCCCGATCCCCGATTCTCCGATGGCTTATGCCCCTCGCAGCTTCTGCAGATCTGATGGCTGTCGGGTGTTTGCTTCCAATCTGACAGCTCAGATCACTTCTTCTGCACGCCAACTCCTGCGCTTAACATCTGCGCAGCTTCTCCCGATCCAACAGCTGTCGAGATTTCCGAGTGAGATCCAACGGCTCTCGGTCTCTTTCCTGTGCTTCTTGCGCGTATAGGAACGCTATTCCTCCTGAGCTTATTCTCCTCGAATCCTTAAAGGATTTCGATGTCTGACGCGTGTCCCTACGGAGATCACTGCTCAGTAGGACTTAACCCCTGCACGACTCTTACAGATCCGACGACTGTCGGGTTTTCTTCTCAGATCCTACGGCTTGGATTCTCTCTCCAATATCCCAATGACTTGTCCGGGATTTCTCGTCTACATAGTAGAACTTAACCCCTGCGCTTAACCTCTGCGCAGTTTCTGCAGATCTGACGGCTGTCGACCTTTCTAGAAATTTGAATGGGATCCAACAGGTCTTTTGCTCGATTGACCTCAACCTCGAACTCTATTTTGACTAGATCTTCCCTTTGTCATTCTTCGTCGATTGACCTCCTTAGACTGCGACTTATTTCTTTCGCTCAACCTCGACCATCTTCCTATCAGGTCGACTACCCTTCATCACTCCGCTTGGATATTGCTCTGTCATCATCTAGCTTCTTCTTCCATAGACTCAGGTCGACTACCTTTCATCACTCCGCTTAGATATTGCTCTGTCATCATCTAGCTTCTTCTTCCATAGACGATTGCCATCAATGACAACCTTGACATTCTGCATCCTCTCTGCTATTGCCATATTTCCAACAAACAATGTGTACAAGAGAACTCAATAAGGTATCAAATCATAGTGGAAAGGGGAAGGGTTTCTCCTCCATTTATCCTTCCTTTGGACCTTCAAGATATTTCCTGCATTTTGACCAAATCAAATCATCACTTTATTTTCCCTCCAATTCCATTTAGATATAATTGTTTATTCTATTTAATATCACTTTTAGGGTTTTCCAATATTTTTTCCTAGTGACATCTCCTTGAATCAATTTTTCCTTCTTGAATATAGCCTATGGGATTCGTATAGGCTAATGAGTCATCCCCCAATAATGGTCAATTGGAAGAGGAATTTACAGTCTTCCCTTCTGAAGGTTGTTTGTCCTTAAAAAATTCTAGATCAGGGTGTTGTAATGTCTATTTCCCTTCCTAGGTAGCATCTTCCACAAGAAATCCTCTCCATACAACGAAATACTCTCGAATGACATTTATCCTAATAATTCATTCCCTGACATCAACTATCCTTTTGGGAGCTGGAACCAAGTGTCCTTCCTCATCTAGTGGAAGAATATCTGTCGAAGCAGTGACTTGTTGTCCCAATTCCTTCTTGAGGTAGGATACATGGGAGGTATTGTGGATCATGTTTTCCTTTAGTAGTTCTAGCTTGTATGCTACTTCCCCAACTCTCCTGATCAGTTTGTAATACATGTAAAATCAGGGCTTAAATTTTTTTGCACCACTCTTCTTCAATGAAGATTGTTTGTACGTCTGTAATATGAGAAATATGATATATACAAACTCAAATATGTGTTCTACCCTATGTATGTTTGCATACATTTTATGTTGATTCTAAGAGGGCTACTTCTTTTCCTTCATAACTCTTAATATGTCACGAGTTTCCTATAACTAGTCCTTGGCCTTAGAAGCTCGTCTCTCTGTAAATTCCAAATACAGAAATGACAGATCATCATATCCATATAATGAACTGATCAATAGGCTCATCTTAATGGACATACGATGAGTGGTGTTGTAGAAATTTTCATCGAGATACAACCATTGTATACATGCACATTGCTACAATCACACATAGTTCCTTGGGTACCCCTCAATCCATTTTTTTACTATATATGTCTACCTGTCTGTCTAGGGGTGATAGTTAGTGCTAGGCATCAACTCTATCCTAGATAACCTAAAAACTCCTGCCAAATTGCACTAAGAATCCTTCTATCTCGGTGACTGACTATGTTCCTCATAAGGCCATGGAGTTTGAACAGATCCCTGAAGAATAAATCTGCTACCTAAGATGAATTGTACTCCATAGGAATAGAAAATAAGTTCACATATTTAATCAACCTGTGAACTACCATGTAAATGCAGTCCCTTCCCTGCACCTTTAGTAATACTGTGATGAAATTGATGGAGATTCTTTCCCATTTTTTTTTTTCAGTCGGTAAGGGTTGAAGCAGTCCTGTGGGATGTGTGAACTCTAACTTTCTCTTCTTGCAAGTCATGCATTCTCTCACATGAAAAAGTACATCCCCTTTTATACCCTTCCATGAGAATATCTCCCTAACCTGCCTATAGCTCTTCATATACCCCTAGTTCCCTACCAATGGTGCATCATGTGCTACCCTCAAGATCTTATCCTTGAGTGTGAACTCATGGACATGATATATCTTGTCTTTGTAGTAGATGATGTCATCTACCACCCTGTACCTCTCATCTTGGATAATTACCTTCATCCACTCATGGGAGAATATATTCTTGGAGTATTCCACCAAGAGAACAAACTTATAGTATGTTGAGTTCTTTGTCATATAGAAAGTAGAGCATATGCAGAAGACACTGATAACCATACCCCAACCCATTGAAGGAGATTAAAGATGCCTATGCCTTTATTACCATAATTCTTGACAGAGAAAGATATGGAGGCACCAAAGAAAAAAAATTAGGGTCTTGATATTAACACCTCATACAAGGAGTACAGGATGGTACATGAAGATTTACATGATAAAGTTTCCTATAGAGACTTTTTTTAACTTAAAAATAATTATGGTCTGAAGGAGGGGATAGGGGAGCCCATAACCCATAAAACTTTGATCTCATGTGTAAGGTGGGGAGATTGGTTATTCCACCCTTCAATGGGTTTGCAAAGAGTATGGTCAGGGCCTGGGTACATAAGTTGGATTCTTATATCCAACTTAATCCAATGACCGAATCCAAAGAAATTAAGTATTCCACCCTTCACTTGAAACGAGAAGCTCATGAATGGTGGTACCATGGGTTGGTGAAATTAGGGCACACCAACATCAATTCATATGTTGACTTCACTCAGAAATTGATTGACATGTTTGCCCAAAATGACGCTAAGACACATTTCAAGGATTCAACACAGTTGAAATAGGGAGGCACACAACAATCATACATCGCACATTTTCAAAGGATGGTTGTTATGGTGACATATATCTCTCAACAATGGTTGGTGATGATATTCACATAAGGTCTAGTTGAATCCTTGAGAAGGTGGGTGAAGGAGTTTAGGCCAACCACGTTGCATGAAGCCATCATGAGATGCTAGGACATCAAGGGCGTAGTCAACAAGAAGGTACTGACAAAATCATCTAAGTCATTTGAATCGATCACCTCTTCACCTCGTCCCCTGATGTCTGAGAAAGGACATTATTTTTCAACCAAGCATAGGGAAGACATATTCATCCCCCTGTTCCCATTCACCATATGAAATAGACATGGAGTTGGTCCAAAAAAGATAGCCAAACTATTTGCATGTGGAATGGGAAATTCCTTCTCATTCCACATAAACTCTTGAGCCAACACTACTTCATAAATGTCTAGTGGACAATGGTAAAACTTTCCTTCCCAGTCCATTTGCCAAGATTAATAGGAACATCTTGGTCATGCCAATAATATCCTATTCACCTGATTTTACTACTTTAAAAGAAGTTCACGCCTGTTCAAACTGTAGTACAAGATTTTGTGCAATGTCTTCTCTCATGAAGTAGTGAGTAGAACTAGTTTCCACCATAGACAAAGTCAATTTCCCATTGATCTCTTCCTTAACATAGCTAAGTATCTCCATGTCAGGATCTTAACTTGTTGTTGTTTCTTCTTTTGTAACAACACGAAAAATATGTATCACTTCCACTGATGGGCCATCCACTTTCTCTAAAACGTTCAATTCTTTCTTCAATAGACAATTCTTGGCATAATTCTCCTTCACACATATCCAACATGAAACCCATTTCGTTTCTTTTTGTGAAACTCCCTGCCTGGCATTGTCTTTGTTGCCTTTAGATTCTTTAGACTTCCCCTTGTCCTTCATTTTCTTTCTTTTCTTCTCATAATGGGAGTCATTGATATCCTTCACACCTGCTTTGGCTTTCCCTTGAAGTCTAACAACTTGTCTGTCATGGTGATTGTTGTTGCAAGGGTCTACATGTTTTGGAATCACAACTCACTTTGTTCCCAAGTATACAAACCATTCATGATATGGAAAAAAAATTCTTCCTATGACATGTCTTTTATCTCCAAAATCGGGACCATGAATTCCTTGATATAATTCTAGATCTTACCACTGTCCTCGAGAGCCAACAACTGATTTCTAGCAACCCAAGATTGCTTTCCCAGACCAAAATGTGACTTTAAGCATGTCTTAATCTTTCATATTTTCTTAGTTTTCTATCTCTTTGGTGGTCCTCCAAGTTTCTATGTCTTCCACTCAATTTTTCCACCAAATTTTCATAGTCCATGTCAAGAGCATAAAAGCAATGTTCCCCTTGTCTTCTTCTAGACTTATGTTCAACTGCTCTAAGTACTGCTCCATATCCCAACATAAATTACCCAACAACTTAGCGATGCAGGTCCTATCATATGGCTTTATTTATTTTATCTTGATTTACATATGCCTAATGGATGAGCTTGGTCCACTAGCTGCAACTCATTTTAGCAATGTGATGATGTCCTCCAGGTCTTTCTCCTTTTGGTTGACTGAAACCTTGACATCCTCTATTCCCTTGGACTTGTCTTGGAATTCAATAGTTAGAGTACTAGTGATCAAAATTGTGATCATTTTTCACTCCCGAACAACGTCATTAAACCCCTAGAATAGTTTTCCCATTTCATCCTCCAATCATTCTACCTTCTCACCATGTAGGCACATCTTATTCATCATATGCTCTATTTTTCTTTCTAAGGAAATTAATCAGACCTTTATTTTGAATGTCTTGGGATCTCTCTCTCGATTTCGATGATGTCGTCTACATGCAAACCACCCATACCAAAACTTCTAAGGATCTTCACACTTCCTTCAAGGTGTGTTGAGAATTGGCTTCAAAATTTCACCCAATTGTCGTTACCAAAATCTTCACCGAAATTTTCAACCTTCGTTTCACAGTTTGAATTCATTTAAGGAGGCCCATTTACCTGCCCAACCCTGTGGAAAACCTATTTAACTCCTTCAACTATGTTACCCTATATTGTTTTCTTCAAAGTCCAGGATCATATCTTTAGCAAGGTGCATCTCACCTCAATATTTTTGATGAACCTACAAAAATATTTATTTACCAACACTTCCAACGACCTTCTTCAAGTATGCCACAAACTATGCTCTGATGTCAAATATCACACCATCACAACCAATGCTCCAGGGAGAAACTGACTTGGTAGCACCTAAGTCACCCAGTGGCTTGAGGAGCTATGCGACACCACAAATTTTCGACTTGGTGACAAGGAAACTCTGGTTTAATTCGCTCAAAATATGCCTAACACTTAGAATATTTATCAAGTTACAATTATGACAAACATTCAACAGTTAGACAATTTCACAAGTAACAAGTATGCAATGTACATAGTAAAGTATTGTGTAAAACATTGGTGGCCAAACCAGCCTAGTACCCAAACAAAAGATACAATATTCAATGAACGATTACACCATGTGCACCAAAGAAATTTGCAAGGGAGCACATGTCCGATAGATGTACAACATAAACCTATGCAATACAACTTATGTCTGTTGACTTGTCTTTATCCTCCTCGCAACATTTCGTCACACACTGTGCACCCTTCCAAGTTCATCTCTATGTGTGAGAACCAAAGACTCAACCATTGTCTCTACCTTTTTCACACTTCTTCCTATGCATCCAAACTGTCTCTACCTCATACCAACAACAAACCCACCATAAACTCACCACAAACTTTTCCAAAACTCTATCTTCATTCAGATGTTTGAATTTTCCCCTTTTGTGTGCCTTATGGCAAATATAGTGTTTATCTCCTAGCTTGTCCAACCTACGATTAAGTAATTCCATATGACTTTGTTTATCTGGGCAAGTTTCATGACCAAAAATTTTCATTGGTTTCTTTTTTTAATTTTTCTAGAGACTCCTCTACTTTCCTTCCTATATGTTTGTCTCATCAAGTGAATTGTCCCCTTTGTGAACCAAAACAAACTTTTGTTCGTCACACCCTTTCGTAAATTTTGGCCGACCCAAGTGTAGGCATGTCCCTTCACAATGTTTGGGAAACATTTCATGTGGTCATGTTCGAGTGGCTTGCCTCGTCAACCCAATGAACTCCCAATGACTTTGTTTGGTTAAGACACTAAATTCTTAATCAATGCCTCCATTTTTCTAACTGGTTGGTCGTGGGTGTGTGTGTCCCTTAAGTGAGTTGAGTCGACTCACTTAAGTGTTCTCTTGTCATGCCTTATCCGATTTTCCTTTTGGTGATGCGCCATGTCTTCCATCCATGACATTCGTGAAACCTTCTCGTCTAACTTATGTCGCAAGTAATCTTGGCTTGAGGCACCCCTTGGAACATTGCATGCCCAGGGTGACCCTAACTCGCCCCATATATGAAGATGTTGTGTCTTCAAGTATGTCAAGAGTCCTTCTTACCCGATTTTTTTTGGTTCAGTTCGTTGTGGCAGGGCACATGCCTTGGAGGATGCCCCAAGTCTTACATGAACCTGTCTCTACCATCCCATAATCAACTATTTAGAACATAGCGAGAAAATTTATTGTTTTTCTAATTTTACATGTATTTTATCCATATTGATGGTTATTATTGCATATTTCCTTGTTCTTTGTTCATATTTGGTGTAGTTGTGTTGGGTTGTGTTCATAAATAGTTTGTGTGCACATGTTATGTCAATTGTGATTATTTTTGTCGCCTATGGCGTATTGCATGTGATAGGTAACGTGCTTTAGTCTATATATAACCATATTCAAATCCCATGGGAAGTGACCTTCACAATATTACTGTGGGAAACTTGTACATATGTAACCCACCTCGAAATCCCTTGGTTGTGATGATTTCTTTTCATTGACTATTAATTACTTTATGGAAGAGAAAGATTGAAGTCATGGAAGCCAAACACTAGGGTTGACAGTAAGAATTTTCTACACTAATATTTCTCCTTATATTCTTTACAAATCTTGTGGCCATGTTATAGCCTCACATTGATATTTTAACAAAGAGAATATATCTGCCATTATTTTTTCTACATATTTTGGATATTTTAATATGTTATGCAATTAGTCAATGGTTGCTTCATTGGCTGTTCAGTTTTAGATGAGAAAAATCACGATCTTCATATCGTTGTTATTGATTTATTGAATTTTCTCCATTGACTTGTCTATTATCTCTTGTTAGTGAATTTCCGTTTAGATTTGTAATCATTATTTTATGTTTGAAATTTAGAAAGGGGAGAAGTGCATGTGTCTCTATTTATTTATTTTTAAGTTTTTTCTTTTGAATAAACTAGCCAAGGTCTTGAGCTTTCTCGATTGAAGATATTATATGTTTCTATAATGACTTTATTTCCATGGAAAGCGTAGTTCGGTTTAATCTTTCCATGGAAATGTAACAAGAACTATTTATTGATTTTGTCTTTTATAAAAAATTCTTTATGTATGACTGCTCAATTTATTTGCGTCTTTCAATGGAAAATTGCTCTTTCGAGTTAATTATCTTTTTATTTTGGTTTGAGTATTATGCACCTAATTTTTGGCTTACCGGTTAGGCACAGTCTGATCCCTCCTCGATATTTGATTCGACTATCACAAACTTATTAAAATATGTAATTCCTACTTGTTTTAATCATGTGTTTTAATCATGTGTGAGGAAATTATATTTGTTTGTATGGAAGAGATCAATATTTATGAGAGTGGTTTGATCTTATAATTAAGGATGTTGTTATATAGTTAGATGTGAGAGAAATTCTCTCCAACTAAATTTCATAGAATAGTGTGAAGTTGATATATTTACACAACTAGTAGACTAAATGATCAAGTTAGTTTGTCTATATTAAGATAAATCTTTTTGTATTTATATATATCATTACATTAATTCAATACAATTCACTTTACCTATTATTTTTTATGTGTATTACTCTGCTCTCCATTTTAATATAGTATCAGAGCGTCATGACTGGGCCTAACTCCCTCGTGAGAGTGCCTAAGAACATGTAGAGAGTAGAATAGTTTATGTGTGTGTTACTATGTAGCATAAATTTGTGTGTCCTTTGTTTGGTAAAGGAAATTTTTCTCATGCTTGTAGTTTGAAGAGAAGGAGACCTCGCCATCCCGAAAGTGAGAAGAGAAAACAAGTTTTTCTTGCAGTCGCGTATTTAATGCACATTTTGTGGCAAGAAGAGTCATGAGCGAGACTTTATCCATCAAACAGTGGAGGCACCACCTCAAGCGTAGAGAAGACCCGCTTGAACATGTGGCTCATTCATTTGATGAATACACATGATTGGTTGACAAAATTACCATTTCTCTGGGTTGGCGATAATAGAGAGCTTCGATTAAATTTATCTCATGGCTAATCAACACATATTTAAGAAAATCGTCGTATGATACAAATCTTAAATCCTACTGCATATAATTTTTAAATAGAGTTAAGATATGGAGATTGTGAACGTGTATGACTATGAGGACAAGAAAAAGTTTCTCAAAAGAGTGTGTGAATTACTTATTTTTATTGAAGTGTTGTGTTAATGTTTTATATCTTCTTTTTTGTGTAATCAAATTGGTATCCGATTGCTATGCTTCAGATGGTGAAGATCAATGGACTCTCCATGAAAATTACTAGGTTTTGAAAGAACAAGGTTTCATCCTCGTATATTAATTGATGTAACAAAGGTGAATTTGAGTACCACTGCGTTGGGGTTTAAGATATCAATGGATTGTAATTCAAAAGTGGCAGGATTTCCCATGCACGAGCAATGGTACAAATCGAATGGTGTTGTTGTTGTCAAGACCACCATTGTTGGTGTTGCAAAGATTCAGAATAAGGCGCGTCAATTAAACCATGAAAAATTCGGAGAGGTGTAGGAAAGGTGTATATGGTGGATTTGTGTCTTGGTTGTAACTATGTCTCGTCAAAATCAAGTTATGAAAATGTATCGATATAAGTATGTTTCACAGAATTGGATTTTTGTTGTTGTGATATTTTGTCTATTCAACTATTGTTACCAATTGAGTCTATGTTGGAAGTGACCATTCTAATATTAGACAAATTTTATTAGAAAGTGTTTGCAGGAATCATTGAGTACCAGAAAAATTATTGTTAAGATTAGGAGATGAGAGGTAAATGGGTTTACATTTTCGGCATATGTAATGGGATTTGGGAATATGATTGTTACAAAGGAGAATGGTAACCTTTGTTTTTATGTAAATAATTTTTAATTCTTATTGTGCCTAAATTAATGATGCATTTGTGCTGTAGGGGGTGCATGATCGATTGTACCTGAGACCCTGGAGTTTTGGTCCAAGTTGTATTGCCTCATCATAGGCATATTAGTTCCCAAGGTTTGTTGTAAGCCCTACTATTCAGTTATACTTGTTGTGGTGTGGACTCACACATAGTTATCCTCTTATGCATAGAGAGGATGTGGATCTAGTTGTGGCATAGACCACTATGAGAGGTACAGGGGTGGAAAGTGTAACCGTAGCCTAAAATTGATGTGGAGTTGGAGAAATCGAGCCTTCGATTCATGAGGGGAAAGTGAGATGGAAGAATCTTAGAATGTGATGGACCAAGTTATTATTAAGGGAGATCCTACTAAGTTGATGAACCATGCAGATGAAAAATATTCCTAGAGAATTGGAGGCTACAGTGGAAGGTACCCATGTATATCGATAGATGGATTTCTTTTTATATGGGCATCACTGATCATTTGTTTTTAGTAACCATTTTATGCAGGTACAAGAGAAAGAATCCCATATTGAATAAATCCTAATGGAGAAGAAGCAAATGGAAATGTTGAGTACCAATGAAGATGACATCAGTGGAAGTCTTGTGGTAGAAATTGAAGTGAAGTAGTGATAGGCATTAAGACAAGTACTCATTAAGTGAGAGTCTTAAAATATTTAATTCTTACATGTATTAATAATGTGTAAGGATATTGTGTTTGTAACATAGAGAGAAATATCTAAGAGCGTGGTTTGATCCTATAGTTAAGGATGTTTTTAGATACTTGGATGTGAGAGAGATTCTACCGAACTAAGTGTCATAGAATAGTGTGAGGTTGAGATATTTTCTTAACTGATAGATTGACTGATCAAGTTAGTTTTTCTGTTATGATAAAGCTTGTTGTATTTATATGTATCATTACACTAATTCAATACAGTTTGTTTTACCTATGATATTTGGTGAGTAATATTATATTTGGTGTGTATTACTTCGCTCTTCGTTTTAATAAAACCACAACAAAAGTTAAACTTTGGTGACACAGGCTCCATTTGAAATATCGCCAAATCTCTTGTATGCTCTCTTTTATGTTTATTTACAAGCATTTTGTAAATACAATCCAACAAATCATCCTTGATTAGAGATATTACCCTTGTGCACATACAGAAAAGCAACAAAAAGCACTAATGGAAATATCATATTTACTTAATGGTATTTTTCAAGATTTCAATTCTTTGTTGTACGAAAGGAGCAGAGTACACTGCAGTTTTGGTGGAAGAGATTCATCATAGAGATGTTACATAATGAAGGCACTAAATTTTGAGCCATAAATTCCATGGTTTAGTTTAGCTATGTTAAGAATTCGCTTGGTCCTTCAAAAATATGGGGTTTGCAACAATTTATCAAAAAGACTATGCTAATTATTGAAGGCAATTATCTATAATTTGTTGCAAAGAAGGTGAGATTAACACAAACCCATCTAACCCTGGAGGAGTCTAGTGGGAACCTCCATGTTGTCAAGATCAAGGTTACACAATTTCAGTTCAAATATTTGGTACATTATATGGGCATGCGATGAGGGTTTGTGCTAGATGGGTATATGTAGGGTTTGATATATTATTAATCATTTCACTCCACTCCTATCTATTAGAAAATTAATCATTCCACCGCCTGAAAGACGACTTATCTTATCTAATCAAATTTTGAACAGTTACCACCACCAAGAAATTTATTATCACTTCCTTAACTGCCATATTCATTTAATGATCATCACCGCCACACCATTTCATTTTTGTCTTATCAAACTTAAAAGCAGCAATGAATCATTTATGTTCTGGGAAATCTAAATTTGACTTAGGTATAGCGAAGTGGCAAGTTAACTAACTAATCATTTGTATGTATATCCATGTAATTCTGATTTTAAAGGGAGATAGAGAGAAAATTGATAATGAAATTTTGAGAGTTTTAACATGGGATTTTATACTCCGTTTTTGTTTGAATCTAAGTTTGTAAACTCGTGATAATGTTTAGACTTATTACAAAGTATTTTTTTTAAAGCATGAATACTCTGTTTTCTGTTTGAAAACTCCAGTTAAATCCTTATGCTATGAAGTGTTTTGTTGTAGAATGTTATTTAGATTTAGTATAGAAGTATTGGGTGAATTTATTGTTGTAGGAAAGGATTCATTGAATTTATTATGTTGTTGTAACATGATTTTTTAGTATGTTGTTATAATTCCCCTATTTCTATTATAACTTTGTTTTGTTGTAAAGACATTTTACACTCTCCTGAAACACCCGCTGAAACACATGCTGAAAAGGTTGTTGTAGAACAGAGTATTGGTCTTAGCATATGATGCATGAGTGATTCACTTAAGTTTTTTTTTTTTTTTGTAATTTCCTTTTATTATTTGTTGAAATACATTGTTGAAACAACTAGTTGTAGACTACAAGTGTTGCTGAAACACTTGGATATAGCTTATAGGTGTTGTTACACAGTGTTGAAACTCATTTAACAGATGCTCATTATTTTCTGAAGAACTCCCCTACATCCTTCATTGTGGTATCAAAGCTAGTAACATTTCTAGTTCCTTGTTGTAACTTAGTATAATGATTTTGAATCTGATTTGAAATGGCTACAAACAGTTATTTGGCTCAGCCATAGATTCTAGTTTTAACTGAAATAAATTATGATTCTTGGTTTATCAAAATGAGAACAATTCTACATTCTTAAGGTATTTGGGAGTTTGTTACTGTTGGTTATACAGAGCATGTTGACTAAGCAACATAAATGGCTCTGACAAATGATGAGTGGATTTTATTGAAGGAGAAAAAAAAGAAAGACAACAAAGCCCTTGGTCTTATTCAACAAAGCCTAACTGAAACCATATTTCCAAAGGTTTGAAGTTCAGTTTCTTCAAAGAAAGCATGGGACACTCTTGAAACTAGCTATCAAGGTGTATCCAAGGTGAAGATTGTTATGGTTCAGAATTTGAGAAGAGACTTTGAAAATTTGAACATGAAGGATAATGAGTTAGTTGATAGTTTCATGACTGAAGTTGTTAGTCACCAATAAAGAAAAAATTACTTCCTAAGGTCGGGATTCTAAAATTAGAGGAGGTGCTAGAAAGTTTGAAGGCATGACAAATTGTCAGGAAGGTTAAAAATGGCATAAAAGAGTTAAATTTTGCGAAAAAAGTTAATTAGATCGGGACCAAAATAACTTTGATCACGATCCATCAAAATCGACGGCTAGGAAGCATTGTGGAGCTTGAAGTTTCGTTGGGGATAATTCTGAAGGGTGGTCTCACAATCAAAACCATGATTTTCATTGAGGAGTACATTTCAACATTGATTTGATTGTGGAATGACAAGCAACTTGTTCTAAAACCGCCAATCCACATCTCTACAAATTGAAAAGTATAAAGTTGTTGGGTATGTGTTATATTCTTTGCACGAGTAGTAGTATCTGAGCGCCTGCGCCGGGTGCGCAGGGGGGTTAGAGGGGGGTCCACTAGGCCCCCCAT
>ML779215.1:1360251-1392120 GCA_009831015.1 Picea engelmannii
AGCCACTCATGCAAGTAAGGAAGCAGTATGGTTACAAATATTGTGTTCAGGTATTGGGTTGGTACAAGAAGTTGTAAGGATAGAGTGTGACAGTCAGAGTGCAATTTTCTTGGCGAAGAACCCTACTTATCATTCAAAGACAAAGCACATTGATGTTCAATATCATTTTGTGAGAGACATGATTGAAGAAAAGAAAGTATCACTGATGAAGGTGGACACTTTGAAGAATGTTGTAGATTCATTAAAAAGATATGTGAGCACTGAGAAGCTCTCTTGGTGTAGAGGATCCATGGGCATTGTTTCCCTAGATTGTTGACTATGTAACCCTCTATCCCCCTGTGTGCAAAGAAAACAACAAGTGGGAGAATGGTGGGTATGTGTTATATTCTTTGCACGAGTAGTAGTGTCTAAGCGCTTGCCCCGGGCGCGCAGGGGGGTGCAGGGGTTCGGGGGTAGCGCCCCCGAATTTTTTTTTTTTTGGCTGACATATTTTCGCCGGGCCGACATATTTCCGGGACCACATGATATTAGGTGGTTTTTCGGCACATGGTTTTTTGCCGATGGTTTTCTATTTCCGGTTAAGGAATTAGGGTTTTGGACTAATCCAGGTCATTGGGTTAGGGTTTTGGATGTCGTTGGCTCCTATATATATATTGTATTGTAAACAATGTAAAACAAGTGTATCAATATAATATATGCTGGTTTTCCCGGTTTGGGTTTCCAGGTGAAAAATCTCTGTGTAATGTTTGTATTTGCCATTGCATATTTTCTGTTCTTTTCTAAATATCCGTTTGCAGTAGATATTGTACAAGGTTAGAATTTACAAAAGTGTCAATTTGACTTTTTAATGTTTTATTATTTTCAAACACAGGAATCGTTGGAACACTTTCACGACCGCCATTTTCTATTGCAGCGCAACTTTTCACCATTACAGTTTACTTCCAAGTATTTATCTTGTCATCATGGATCCCATAGTATCGTCAGTAGTAGAGAAAGACCCTGAAGTGAATGAGGAATCCCTAATTGATAGTGATGCAGATGTATTTGATCCTGATATCACTATTTCCCCCATTTCTATATCTCGAAGCAACTTGGCTTATATAAATGGAAATAATATTCCATTTTTAGAAGTAGTTCAGGCCTCCATTGTCCCATATGATGTCAAGATCTCTGCTCTGTTTCCTGAATTCATAGGTTGGTGCATTGAGCAATATTCGCATGCATAAAGGGTAATTGTTAATAAACATGGGTCTCAAGTCTTGTGTAGAATAGATAGTTTGTCAGTTTGAAACTCACTCAATATACCAGAAGAAGTTTCCTTTAATTCTGAGTCATTCAACGAAGAAAACTTGATTAGGGTTTACAAAGAATGTGAGCTAGAGTTCAAAAGTCAATTTCTACAATGAATCATTAAACCTGAACAAATATTTGAGAGTATTTCCTTACCAATGAGTATCAACATGATGGTCATTGAAGTTTAGTGGGTCTATTGTTGAGTCATGTCCTAGGTCTATATGGTGATAAATATGGTGTTGAAGTCATTCTTAGTTTTCTTTTGATTTTTTTCAAGTCAGAGTCTCGTCTGTCAGTCCGAATTAATTTTGATAAATTCCTAGTTGACACCATTCACAAGCAACTAGTCTATTTCCTCTCTTTGAGACATTTCAGATACTATACATATATGTTAAATATTTTCTTAGCAAGTAACCATGGATAAATCCCTGAAGCATATTTTTTATCTACTAAATGTAAAAGAATCACTTTTCTCGTATTCATCAATAAGGTCATGTCAAGAATCTATTCTCTGATTTTTAATGCAAGTTTATCCAGAGTTCTAGAGGACATGAAAATTCACCTGCATCCAAATCCAGAAAACAAAGTAGGATACTGGGAAGTTTTTATACATTCAACAATGATTTGGGTATACAGTTTTCATGAGTCTCCTTACTTGTTACATGTTTTATTTACTCCCAGGATATTTTCTCTTGAGTTCATCAGGCGGAGAATTTTCTCTGAGACAAATAAATTCATCAATTTGCATGGAGCCTTTAAAATTAGATTCCCCTTTTTTATTGGTCCTTTTGTTGTTAATTCCAGATCATGTTTATCATAGGTTAAGGCAAAACTCAAAGATTTTGGTTTTTCAAAAATACAAAGAAGAAAATATCATCCACATCAGATCAAATCCAAGAGAAGACAAATGGATAAAATTGCACCTTATGAACATGAGTACGTTGAAGGATTGGACAAATTATCTAATATGGAAGTGTCTGTTGAGGTGGAAGTACCTTTGTATCAAGTACAAACACAACAATCTCCTCAAAATTTGGTGATTAAAATTTCCAAAGCCATTGTGTACAACAAAAGAATCATTTCAGAGACTATGGATATTGATGTTGAACAAACTGCTAAAAAGAAGATGATAATTGTTGAGCCAAAGAAGATTGTAGATTTGGAAGATGAAGGACCAAGAGATCAAGTGAATTTTAAAATTGTGGAAAGTGGTAGTAGTATTGTAGAAATTGAGGAAATAAGTCAACTTGAAATTGAAGGCATCTCAAGAGCCTTTCATAGTCTAAAATATTATTTTGATAAAGCACCTGATACAACCTATCAATCCAGAGAAGACCTGGCTAAACAATATGCTAAAAAGAGAAATGTGGATTTGGGTGAAATGAGAAATTTGTTTCTTGAAGTGGAAAAAGTTTCTCAACAGAAAGATTCCTTCTTCATTGTGAGTGATACTAAAAACAAAACTTTTAATATTGTAGTTGCAGAGGAGGATAAAGTGTCAAAGATTAAAATTGAATATGACAATATAAGTGCCCCTGACAAAGTGAAATTCCATAAACTGACCAATGATTTGTTGTATTATGATTATTTGAGTTTAAACTTGAAAAATTCAAATATGACATCCTTAGATGCGAAATTAGAAGGACAACTAAGACAGGGAAAAGAAAACAACAAATCTTGGAAAACTCAAATTAAAAGGCTTTAGTCTGAAGGATCTCAAGGCATGAAGTCTTTATTGGATGAAAAATATAAAATAATTCAGAGTTTTAAGAAAAAGTTGAAGATTTCTTCTACAGAACACTCATAGACAGTAGAATTGGTAGCTTTAGAGCAGGAGAAAGAAACATTTCTGAAAGAAGCACTAGATTATAAGGCTAATATTTTGCATCTAGAAAAGGAAAAGATGGAATGGTATCAAGAAAAAGTAGATTTGGTGACTAGAGTCATGGTTTTATCCCCTACTACATGAACTGGATCAACCACTGAAGACATTTTTCAGGATATGTCACAATTCATGATGAAAGAAGGAGATATCAAAGGGTTGAAGGAAAACATGGAGAAATTGGAGCAAGATGTGCACACAAAGGATGATAACTTATCCCAAGATCAAAAGGAAAAGGTAGTCTTGCAAGAGAAGATTAATAAATTGAATTCAATATTGAGAGGTAAAGGTCCACTGCAGGGAGATAAACAAATCATATGGGATTCTATAGTTGCTGAGGCTGCCAAATTTATATCATATTTGAATTTTGTGAGTGATAAAGGTAATATAGAAATCACAGTTAGGCATAGATACATTGTTGTTAATGAGACTTTATCCAAAAATCCATCTGAATGGGCACAAAATGCCATTAATCTTCTCAAATGCCTGTAGATATTCAGACCATTGGGGTAAAGGATAGGACTGCATTGATCATCTAGGCTAGAAGGATTATTGCAAAACATGATCTTTTGAAATCAGTTCTGAATAAAGAAACACAAATGGAACAAATTGTGCAATATTTCAAGAATTTATTTGAAGGATTTTTCGTAAAGGGCCTTCCATCATTCTGGGATGGTAAAGGTAAGTTGAATGATCAAGAAGGATATAATTCACTCCTGACTCAATCAAGAATGGACCACTCGAAATTTGAAACCCTGGAGGAGGGTTTAAAAGGGGCTACTTTAGTTGATAAACTGAGTACATATTTTGAAATTCTAAATCAGTTTAAGACTTTAAAACTTCATCTACCTGTCATGTCATATGCCACTTGTATTGACTTGGAAATTTTAATGAAAGAAATGATAGATTATGATATTCCTTCTGAAATGCAATGGAAAGAAATAGTGAGATTAGGCAAGACCAAATGTAATTTCCCAGGATCGAGTAAATGATTTTTGGTCATCGACCAAAAGGAAGAAAATGAAATGAGTATACAATTGAAGTCAAAGGACAAAGATAAAGGGCCAACCTATAGAAATATCTGCAAATCCCATATATTGTGAACTGAAATTTTCTATTTGAGTGTAATCGGTTCAAACCGAATGAACTGAATTGTTGTATAAATATTTTAGATTTTGATATATTCAAGGTTGGAAGAAGTAAAAAGGACAACTTTGCATTGAACATTGTATACAACTTCTGAATTTGAATGAAATGATATTGCATATGTCCAGAACTTTTTCATACCAAAGATTCTAGTGGTAATGATCTAAAGTGTGTTTTCCTTCATGTATGTTCTTCATGTTCCTCTATCTTTCATCTTCTTATGCTCATATGTTTGAATTGGATATTAAATGGTCTGAAATTAATCATAAAAGGTGTTTTAGATTCTAGTGATTCAAATATTATATATTCTTTGTTAACTCATCAAAAGTCATCCTAGTGGTGCTCTGAATGTGGCTATATGTTCTCTTAAAAAACTAAAAGATCATTGCCTACCTAGCGTTTTCTTCCTTGAGAGTTCTATTTACGAGGCACAATTTTCATTCACTTTCAAAGATTGATGCCATTTCCCAAAGAGATCCCTTTATTCTTGGGAGAAAACCATTAAAATCCCCTCACCTTTTCAAAAACCTAGCCACTGATATTCAAATAAGATTCATATTTAGACACAAAGTGACAAGGGAGATCCCTTTGATAACTGAGAGGCTAGTTTCAGTTATAAAATAGTTTTAAACTATGGTGAAGACCTCTTAGACAACAGAGTAATTGAGAAAGTTCTCAGATCTTTTCCAAAGAAGTTTGAATCCATAGTTGTACCCATAGAAGAATTTAAATATACTAGTCTTATGCATATTGATGAATTGATCAGTTCTCTGATTGCTCATGAATCCAAGATGTATATATATGATAAGACATTAGAGAATGATTTCAAATCCCAACTGCATGTTACTAGAGGAAGAGGCAAAGGAAGTTCTAGTAGCAGAGGAAGAGGAGGCTGATTTGTTGGTGAATGAGATAGAAAAAATGATTCAAAATCTGAGGAGAAGGCTCAACAAAGTCGTCCTAGTTTAAGGGGGAGTAGCAACAGATCCTAGAAGTAAGGAAATCAAATGTATGATCAATATAAGGTACAATGTTATTATTGTAAGAAATCTAGACATTATGCTAAAAAATTTTGGAATAAGAAAGAAGATGTTAGAAAGTCATCTGCACACATGACAAAAGAGTCAGAGGATTACCAGAAACCTATGTTTTGACTTGTAATGTCACCTAGGAAAGTTTGAGTGATGTTTGGTTTTTGGACAATGGAAGTAGCAATCACATGACTGGAAATAAAATGTGAAGTAAAGTCGGGTAACGAATGTAAGGTAAGAGATAATGGTAAATGTGTGATTCATGTTTATACTAAGAATGATGAAAGAAGAAAAATAGACGATGTTTATTTTGTACCTAGTATGAAATGAAATATGTTATTCAAGAACAAGGTATGTATAATTTATGATATGTATCCAAGTAAGCAGTTGATTTCCAGAGTAGAGATGACAAAGAATAAAATGTTTCCACTTATTATAAGAAATGATTTGAATGACTCTTTGAATTCTTATAAAGATAAAGGCTTAGATGAGTAATGGTTATAGAATTTTAGATATGGCCATTTACATTTTGGAGGTTTAGATTTGTTACGGAAGAAGAAAATGGTGAAGGGGTTGCCCATTATTCAACAACCTGCAAGCTCGTATGAGAGTTGTATACTTTCAAAGAATTACAGGGATAAAATTATTTATGGATTTTCGTACAGGGATAAATCTCCATTGGAACTTGTTCACAAAGACTTATGTGGACCGATGAGAACATATTCATTGACTGGTAATGTCTATTTTATGACTTTTATTGATGATTTCAGTCGAAAAAATTTGGTTTACTTACTAAAGCAAAAATCTGAAGATTTTGTAATATTTAAAAGGTTTAAAGTTATGCTTGAAAAGGAGAGTAGAAAATATATTAAAATATTGAGATCATACAGTTGAGGTGATTATATGCTAATTGATTTCATGGAGTTTTATTAGTCTCATGTAATCAAGAAACAATTTACTACTCGTTATACTCCACAACATAATGGAGTAGGTGAAAGAAATAATCAAGCCATTATGAATATGGCTCAAAGTATGTTGAAGGAGAAACATTTTCCGAATGAATATTGGGGTGATGCAGTTGTTTGTTAAGTATATATTCTAAACAAAATTCCAACTAAGAGTGTGAAGAATCAAGTTCCCCATGAAGATTGGAGTGGTAAGAATAACATCGTATCCTACTTGAGGATTTTCGGGTGTGTATCTTATTCCCATGTACCTGAAGAGATGAGGAGAAATTTGAAAGAAAATAAGTGAGAAATTTGAATTTGTTGGATACAGTTAGGAGTTTATGGCACATAGACTCTATAATCCCATCACCAAGAAGTATGTTATCAACAAAAAAGTTGAGTTCAAGGAAGAAGAAGCTTGGGATGGTAGCATTGATAAAATTGTTTCAGGGGGAGTTGGAATATATCATGAAGATGATGATGGAGATCAACAGGTTCTACAAGGTGGAAAGTTGATTCCAAATTCACATGTACCTGCAACAAGAACTCTTGTAAGAAAATCACCAGGAATCGGCCCATCACAACTAATAATGCCTAGAACATATGAGTGTGGTGATCCATCAGGTCATGGTGGACAACAAACAGGATCAAAGGTAAGTGATGAATCAAATCCTACTTTATCTTCATTAAGAAACATAATTAAAGGTCAAAAGACTAGAAGTTTAAGAGAATTGTATGAGAAAAATGATGAAGTAGATCAAGTTTCAAATTTTTCACTAATTGCATATGATCCTGTAAATTTTGATGATGTTGTTAAGAAAGAAGTTTGGGTAGAAGCTATGAATGAGGAAATTGATGACATATAAAGGAATAATATATGGGAACTTGTATATTTACTGGAAGATAGAATTTTTATTGGTGTTAAATGGATTTACAAGACTATGTTCAATGTTGAAGGTGAAGTTGAGAAGCACAAGGCAAGGCTTGTAGCTCAGGGGTCCAGTCAAAAACCCAATATTCATTATAATGAAACTTTTGTACCTATAGCCATCATTGATATGGTAAGAATGGTGTTAGCCATTGATGCTCATAATAAATGGTGTATGTACTAGATGGATGTAAAATATGCATTTTTAAATGGTTTTCTGAAAGAAGAGGTTTATTTGAAGCAAACTCTAGGATATGAGATTGATGGACAAGAAGGTAAGGTCTACATGTTAAATAAGGCGTTGTATGGATTGAAACAAGCACCCAGAGTATGGCACACTAGAATTGATGAATACTTGAATAGTGAAGGATTCAATAGGAGTCTAAGTGAGCCAACTCTATATACAAAGGTAAATCAGGAAGGTAAACTCTTGATTGTATTCTTGTATGTTAATGATTTTATTTTCATCGGAAATATTTCAATAGATGATTTTAAGACAACCATGAAAAATGAGTGTGAAATCATTGATTTAGGAATGATGAATTATTTTATAGGCATTGAGGTAAATCAATCTGAAGATGGTATTTGTATTTGTCAAAATAATTATGCAAAGGACATATCGAAAATATTCAGGATGGTGAACTATAAACTAGTTGGAACACTAATTGCAATTGGAACAAAACTCACTAAAATGGATGAGGGGTCATGTGTTGATCCAAATTTGTATAAAATCATGGTTGGAAGTCTTATGCATTTGACAGCAGCAAGGCCTAATATTATGTTAGTTGTAAGATTGATTTCTAGATTTATGGAAACTCCGAAGAGTACCCATTGACAAGAAGCAAAAAGGATCTGAAGATATGTTGCTAGAACAAAACATTATGATGTTTTGTACACATCAGATTCACATTTTAAGTTGATTAGATACACTAATAGTGATTTTGTAGGTAGTGTAGGTGATAGGAAGAGCACATCAGGTTATGTGTTAATCTTTGGATCAGGAGTTGTATCTTGGGCTTCAAAGAAGCAACCCATTGTGACTTTATCATCTGCTGAGGAAAAGTATGTTGCAGCAATAACAGTTGCATGCCATACTGTGTGGATGAGAAGGATTGTGACTGAGTTGTGGCATGAACAGTAAGAACCAACTCAAATTTTCTATGACAATAAATCAACTATTTCTCTGTCATGTAATTGTGTTTTCCACAAGAAAACTAAGCATATTGATACAAAATATCATTTTATTTGAGATATTATAAATAGAGATGAAATTTTTGTAGAGTTTTGAAAATATGAAGATCAATTTGCAAACATATTTACAAAGTACTTAGCAAAGGAATTATTTGAGATTCACATAAAGAACACTGGGGTTTGTTAACTATAATATTGCAAAGTTTTCTTTTTGGGTGAAATGATTAAGGTGGAGAATATCAAAAAATTAATCATTCCATCACCTAAAATAGAACTTATCTCAATCGATCAAATTTTGAAGAGATACCACCTAAAATAAATTTATTATCACCACCTTAACCACCTTATTCATTTAATCATCATCATCACCACACCATTTCATTTTTTCTTGATCGAATTTAGAAGGGGCAATGAATCATTTATGTTATGGAAAATATAAATTCGACTTAGGTATAGCAAAGGGGCAAGTTAATCGACTAAGCATTTGTATGTATATCGATGTAATTCTGATTTTAAAGGGAGATATAGAGAAAATTGATAATGAAATTGTTAGGGACCTAACCCCTCACGTAGGTAGAATAATATATTCTAATGTAATAAAGGTCAATATTAATAAGGCCTATCAATAAGGAAGAATAATTTGAATGTAAGAAGATGTAATAGAAGATTCTACTTCTAGAAGGATCTTCCTCTAGATGGTTCTTTTGATAGACATATTTAGTATAAATAGGAGTCGAGGGTATGAGAACTTGTGTCTTGGATATTATTGTAATAGAGCTCTGCTCTACTAGAGGTTTCCCCCTCGAAGAGGCAAGTGAACATTACTCTCAGTAATATAAGTTCTCTTTCTGGTATTATTATAGTATCATTTGGTATTATAGTGTTGTTGTTCTGGTTGTATTGTTTCTCATCTGCCATTTCTAGAATTTTATTTATGTTCTGCATACTTTTTATATCTGGAATATTACAAGTGGTATCATCTCACTTTCCTCAGCAGAAAATTGTGGGTTAATTTTCTTTTCGGGGTAGAGACGTATTCCAACATCTTTAAGCAACAAAGATTTGTCGTTATGTGCATAAAACCATGGTCAAGGATTCATACATGAAGGAAATACAAGTGGTACTTAAGCGCACATCTGTTCTCCACCCTTGTAACCCCTGTTGGTACCCCTTCGAGTGGTAGCACATCAGACAACACTTGTATACAGATCAGCCTAGATTTCCTAAAGCCCTCTTTATATAAGCCGATTGGCCGCCTGACTGCTATAGTGCCACCGAGAACATCACTCAGGAAGATACTCTCTAGTACCTGGGTAGTCGAGTAGTAAAACTAAGGGCATGGTCTAGACTCCTTAGTTGGTGCCCTGAGATATTGGGTCGAGTACTACTGTTGGACCCCACACGTATATCAGAGAGCTAGAGAACAGGGAAAACCCTTGCTTGTGGAACCCTTGAATACCTAACCCTTGGGGATAGAAAAAAAAAAAAAACATACAAGATCCATTACCATGCAACTATGTCTCCTACATTTGAGTGGCCAAATCACTACAGATTTCTTCTTGATTAATAATTTGGGCATTTCATCACTACAGTATTCTTCAGACTGGAGTATAACTCCGTAGGTGTAAAAAAATGGATTTGGTTGCACCATTATTTGAGACCTATTCCATTAGATTTATCTCTTCACCCTTATCATATTCATACCTATCATTTTTCAACAAAATTTTTGACCCCACCTGCCCCTTTTCAATTCCCTCGTCATCATGGCCCATATCCATAGCCAAGACTTGGAAGCTCGCTTCAATACCTTGAAATCTAATTTCACAGATACCTAACAAGAAATGAGATAGCTCAGTGCCAATATTGCCACCATCAATAAAAACATGCATTCTTCCATCATTGCCTCAATTGAGGAACTCAAAGAAGACATTACTACCCAGCTTGAATATGTCGCTTTGATGATCTGCACCAAGTTTCATATCCATGCAAATCCCCCTTTATCTGACCCACCTTTGCATATCGAAGCGGAAACTTCCTCTCATTCCCATAATTTTCAGACCCATCACTTTCAGTGTGACCTACGCCTTCCGTGTGTGGATGTGACCAAATTTGATGGATCGGATCCCATTGGTTGGGTAAATCAATTGGAACATTATTTCTCATTGTACAACATTAAATATGACTTGGACAAACTCTCGTATCGTGTTCTCCATCTAGATCAAGAATGTTGGAAATGGTGGCAATGGACGAAAACTGCCCGTCAAGGGTATGCTTCTTAGACACACTTTGTGGCTGAGATTTATGAAATCTTTGACACTAACACCAACTATTTAGGTCATTTGACAAAGTTGAAACAATCTGACACAATGGAAGAATTTATAACTTATTTTGAACGACTGTATTTTCGTATAGAGGGCATGTCTGATGCTTTTTTCGGAGAATGTTTTATCAGTGGCCTCAAGGATTAGATTCGTGCCCATGTACTCATGGATCGGCATCAGATTTGGGTAGAGGATACTAAAAGAGATAAGTAAGGACAACAGGTTGTCTCTTCTCAAAACCAGAAACCTTCCTTTATTCCTCGCACTAAACCAGTAAATCCCACTCCTCGTTCTACTCACTAAAGATCCAAAAAATGACCAGGGTCGAAATGGTTGAATCCCAACTCAAAGGCATGTGTTATAATTGTGATGACAAATATTTATAGGACACGAGTGTAAGGAACAAAATATTTTTATGGCCATCTCAAAGGATGTTTTAGAAGAGGATGTTGAAGCTCCCCTTGTGTCTGTGTCACCTGAACCCACAGACACAACCCTTCCATCAAACCCTCCCAAAGTAGAGATGGTCATTTACCTAAATTATCTCATGAGCTTCTCTGCTCCCCAAACCCTAAAACTAATTGCCTACATCAAGCATAGGAAGGTCATCATTCTTGTTGATAGTGGAAGCACCCATAATTTTATTCATCACTGCATTGCCCAAGAACCTAATTGTTATATTTGTGTAGTCAATAATTTCCAAATCATGATTTCCAATGGCGGGTCCATGAAATGTGGAGGGCATTTTGAAATTATGTGTCTCCAAATTGGTGACTACCACCTAAAATATCATATGTTTTCTATCAACATGGGTGGTTGTGACATTGTGTTGGGTGCAAACTCGCTAAGGACTTTGGGCCCCATTCACATGGATTTTAAGGAATTAACCATGCAATTTGAATATGAGGGCCAACAATATAAGTTCCAAGGCATCACTGCAGGTTCCCTTGAGATCATTAGTTCCCATCGCATGGAAAATATGCTCACAAAAGGTCATTCGGGCCTAATTTCCAAACTCCATGCCATACAAGCAAATGAGACACCCTCTGTGTCGTAGCACCTCCAATCCATCATCTCTAAACATCAAGTGGTTTTTCCCACTCCCCAGGGACTCCCTCCTTCTCGTGGTGTTCATGATCATTCCATTCCCCTTTTCCTAGGAAGCCTTCGTCCCAATATTTGTCCCTATCGTCACCCCTTTTCCCAAAAAAATGAAATTGAGAAAATGGTTCAAGAACTTGTTAACGCAGGTGTTATCCACCCTAGTACGAGCCCCTACTCTTCTCATGTGGTCATGGTCATGAAGAAAGAAGGTTATTGGCCCATGTGTCTTGAATTTCATGCCCTCAACAAACTCACCATTAAAGACAAATTTCCCATTCCTGTCATTGAAGACCTCTTGAATGAATTGAGTGGCGCCCACTTCTTTACTAAACTCAATCTTCGTTCTGGCTACCACCAGATCCATATGAAAGAGGCAGACATTCTTAAGACTGCCTTTATAACTCATGAGGGATACTATGAGTTGTTGGTCATGCCCTTTGGCTTGTGTAATTCTCCCTCCACTTTCCAAAGCCTCATGAATCATGTCTTCTGTCCTTTTCTCCATAATTTTGTATTAGTTTTATTTGATGATATCCTCATCTATAGAAAAACTTGGATAGACCATCTTGCTCATGTGGATCAAGTTTTCCATCTACTCTCTCAATACCAAATTTTCCTTAAACAATCTAAATGTGCTTTTGGGGCCTCAGAAGTCGAGTACTTGGGTCATATTTTTGGCAAGGATGGATTCACGCTGGATCATAAGAAGATTAAAGCTATGCAAAACTAGCCTCACCTAAAGACTCTCAAAATTTTGCATGGATTTATGGGATTAATAGGTTATTATCACAAGTTTTCTAAGAATTATGGAAAGATTGTGGCACCTCTCACTGCACTCCTTATAAATAATTCTTTCACTTGGACTCTAGTAGCTACCCAGGATTTTCAAACCTTGAAGATGGCCATGTGCACCACTCCAGTCTTGGCCCTTCCTGATTAGACCTTTGTCCTGGAATGTGATGCTTCATGGAAAGGAATTGCCATTTTCCTTATGCAATAGGGTCGACCTTTGGCCCTTACCAACAAACAACTTTCTAAATGAAACTTGGGAAAACTAATCTATGAAAAGGAAATGTTGGCTATTTTTCATGTCGTTGATGTTTGTATCCCTTAACTATTGGGGCAACGCTTCCAAATTAAGATAGATCATCAAAGCCTCAAGTATTTTCTAGAACAACTCATTTCCTCCCCAGAGCAACAAAAATGGGTGACTAATCTCTTTGGATATGATTATGAGATCATTTCCAAGAAAGGCAAAGACAATGTGGTTGTGGATGTACTTTCCCGAAAATATGAAGATGAAGGGTCCCTTTTTTCTCTCTCCTTCATTGTACCAGATTGGATCCAAGTTGTTCGCTAGGAATGGCTACAAGATCCCAAAAGTTCACATCTAATACAACAATTGAAATCCAATTCTCTAGTTTCCCCAGGGTACTCTTGGCTCCATGATGAGCTTCGATACAAAGTCCGTTTGAATTTAAGTAAACAATAAAAACTTAAATCCATGGTACTTTTTGACTACACCCACAGCTAGGCACTTCGTGTTTACCAAAATCTATGATAGGGTCAAACGTTCTTTTTTCTGAGATGGTATGAAATAGGGCGCTCGTAATTTTGTGGTTGAATGTGATGTACGTCAACGCAACAAGGGTGAAACAGTCAAATATCCTAGCACACTACAATCGCTTCCAATTCCACCTGCTATTTGGCGGGATATATCCATGGATTTTATTGTAGTCTTAGTACCTAAATCGGGCAATAAATCAGTCTTCATGGTGGTAGTTGATCGCCTTTCCAAGTATGCTCATTCCTGTGCTCTTCAACACCCATTTAAAACATCCATTATGGATCAATTTTTCATGGATCAGGTCTTCAAGCTTCATGGCATGCCGCATTTTATTGTTTCTGATCGCAACCTAACTTTCACTAGCAATGTTTGGCAAGAACTGCTCAAGCTACAAGGCACCCAATTGCATCTCAACACAACTTATCATCCCCAGACTAATGGTCAAACTAAATTTTTCAACAAGTGTTTGGAAACATATTTGAGGTGTTTTGCATTGGAAAAGAAAAATCAGTGGGCTCAATGGTTACCACTAGCTGAATGGTGGTACAACACTCCATACCATACAACTACCCACATGAATCCTTTCAAAGAGGCATATGGACAAAATCCACCTTCACTTCTCTCATGTTTACCAGGTGTCTCGAAGGTCCAGGCAATTGACCAAATTCTTAAAGTTCGTGAAGCTATTCTCCGTACCCTCAAAGAGAATTTGGTCATGGCCCAAAATCACATGAAGCAACAAGCAGATCAAGGTCGGTCTAAACGTCAATTTGTAGAAGGGGATCAGGTGTTTCTTTGACTGTAACCTTACAAGAAAAATTCCCTCAAGGATGACCATTGTCATAAACTAGCGCCCAAATTTTATGGTCCTTATATTGTTCTCAAGCGTGTGGGATAGGTGGCCTATCAGTTAGCTTTGCCCAGACATTATAAGCTACATCCTAATAGGGTATTTTATACTCCATTTTTTTTTAATCTGAGTTTGTGAACTCATGATAATGTTCATAATTATTATAGAGTAATTTATTTTTCTGTAGCATGCATAATCTGCTTTTTGTTTGAAAACTCCAGTTAAATCCTTATGCTATGGAGTGTTTTGTTGTAGAATTGTATTTATATTTAGTATGGAAGTATTGGGTGGATTTAATGTTGTAGGAAAGGATTCAGTGAAGTTATTTTGCTGTTGTAACATGATTTTTTAGTCTGTTGTTATAATTCCCATGTTTCAATTATAACTTTGTTTTGTTGTAAAGCTATTTTACACTCTGCTGAAACACCCGTTGAAACACATGTTGAAAAGGTTGTTGTAGAATAGAGTATTGATCTTATTATGTGATGTAGGAGTGATTCACTTAGTTTTTGTTTGGCTGCAATGGCCTTTTATTATTTGTTGAAACACATGCTGAAACATGTTGTTGAAACACCTAGATGTAGCTTACAAGTGTTGTTGAAACACATTGCTAAAACACCCAAATATAGCTTACATGTTTTTTTACACGGTGCTAAAACTCATGTAGTAGATATTGATTGTTTTCTGAATCAGTCCCCTCCACCGTTCATTATGGTATCAGAGCTAGTAAATTTTCTAGTTTCTCATTGTAACTGAATATAGTGATTTGGAATCTCATTTGAAATGGCTACAAACAGTAATTTGGCTCAACCACATATTCTTGTTTTGATTGAAAGAAATTATGATTCTTGGTTTATCAGAATGAGAACAATTCTTCATTTTCAATATCTTTGGGATTTTGTTATTGTTGGTTATCCAGAGCCTGTTGACCAAGCAACAGGAATGGCTCAGACAAATGCTGAGTAGATTTTATTGAAGGAGAACAAAAAGAAAGACAACAAAGCCCTCAGGCTTATTCAACAAAACCTAACTGAAACCATATTTATGAAAGTGTCAAGTTTAGTTTCTTCAAATCAAGCTTGGGACACTCTTGAAACTAGATATCAAGGTGTATTCAAGGTGAATATTGTTAAGGCTCATAATTTGAGAAAATACTTTGAAAATATGAAGATGAAGGATAGCATGTCAGTTGATAGTTTCATGGCTCAAGTAATGAATGTTGTGAATCAACCAAGGAAATATGGTGAATACCTCTCAAAAAAGAGAGTAATTGAGAAAGTTCTCAGATCTTTTTGAAAGAATTTTGAATTCATAGATGTACCCATAGAAGAATTTAAAGATATTAGTCTTATGTATATCGATGAATTAACTGGTTCTCTGATTGCTCATTAATATAGGATGTATAGATATGATAATCAATTAGAGAATCCTTTCAACTACCAACTACATGTTATTAGAGGTAGAGGAAAAGGAAGGTCTAGTAGCAAAGGAAGAGGAGGTTGATTTGATCGTCAAAGAGACAACAAAAATGATTCAGAATACGAGGAGAAATCTCAGTAGAATCCTCTTAGTTTAAGGGGGAGTAGTAGAAGATACTGGCAATAAGGAAATCAAAGGTATGATAAATCTAAGGTACAATGTTATTATTGTAATAAATTTGGACATTATGCTAACAAGTGTTGGAAGAAGCAAGCAAGTGTTGGAAACCAGTCAACACACATGACAGAAGAGTCATAGGATGACCAGAAAACCGTGTTTTTGACTTGTAATGTCACCCAGGAAAGTTCAAGTGATGTTTAGTTTTTGGACAACAGATATAGAAATCACATGACCAGAAATAAAAGATTGTTTTCCAGTTTAGATACCAATATTTAGTCTGAAGTAAAGTTGGGTAATGAATGTAATGTAATAGTTAATGGTAAAGGAGTGATTCATGTTTATACTAAGAATGATGAAAGAAGAAAAATAGATGATGTTTATTTTGTACCTGGTATGAAATGCAATCTGTTAAGTATTGGACAACTGATAGAGAAAAATTATAGAGTGTTCTTCAAGAACAAGGTATGTATAATTTATGATAAGTATCCAAGTAAGCATTTGATTGCTAGAGTAGAGATGGCAAAGAATATAATGTTTCCACTTATTATTAGAAATGATTTGACTGACTCTTTGAGATCTTATAAAGATAAATCTTTGGATGATTCATGGTTATGGAATTTGAGATATGGCCATTTACATTTCAAAGGTTTATATTTTCTATAGAAGAAGAAAATGGTGAGGGGGTTGCCCAATATTCAACAACCGACAAGCTTGTGTGAGATTTGTATACTTGCAAAGCATCACATGGATAAATTTATTTATGGAGTTTCATACAAGGCTAAATATCCATTGCAAAATTTTCACACTAACTTATGTGGACCGATGCAAACATCTTCATTGACTATTAATGTCTATTTTATGACTTTTATTGTTGATTTCGGTCGAAAAAATTGGGTTTATTTGCTGAAGAAAAAATATGAAGATTTTGAAATATCTAAAAGGTTTAAAGTTACGGTTGGAAAGGTGAGTGGAAATATATTAAAGTCTTGAGATCAGACATAGGGGGTGAGTATATGCTAATTGATTTCATGGATTTTTGTCAGTCTCATGGAATCAAGAGATAGTTTACTACTTGTTACACACCACAACAGAATGGAGTAGCTAAAAGAAAGAATGAAACCATTATGAATATGGCTCGAAGTATGTTGAAGGAGAAGCATCTTCCAAATGAATATTGGGGCGATACAGTTGTTTTTTCAGTATATATTCTGAACAAAATTCCAACTAAGAGTGTGAAGAACCAAGTTCCCCAGGAATCTTGTGTTGAAATATTGTAACTGAAAAGAGTATTCTATTTATTATTGAGCTATTATTCATCAGATCAATCCCCTTTTGTGGATTGATCATGTCAGGATTTGTACTTGACCAAATCCCCTTTTGTGGATTAGTAAAACCCTAATTGTATTATGAAAATTAAGAATTCTTCCCCCATGCCTAATTAAAGTGTTTTAACCACTAAGAAGAGAAGTCTCCCCTACCTAGTGAAGAGACATATTTCCAGTGCTTACCAACTAGGATAAATAAAGGAGGCTACCACCTCATTATCTCACTCACTCATTCACTCATCAAGTGCACAAGTTTGGTACCTACAGTTGGGAGAAGAAGGAAGATAGAGGTGCATTTCTAAGTGTTGGATATTCTCTAGTGTTTTGGTTTATTGTCTTGGAATTGTTTTGGCTATCTATATTAAGGAAGTTTTCCTAGGTCTTCTCCCCCATGAGTGTTTTCGAGGATAAATGTTGTGTATCTTGTGATTTTTCTTCTCTTGGTGATCCTATGTATGTTATTGTTATCTTGTAAATTGAAAAGAAACATAATAATATCTCAAAACTTAGCATGGTATCAAAGCTAAGCTGAAGAGAGCACCTTTCACTGGATAAGCAAAAGCGTCATTGTTCTCGTACAAGAAAATTAGGGATTTTTATTGAAGAGGAATTTCATCCTAAAACTCATAAAGGAAGTGTGCCCTAGCCTAGAGAACTCTTTAACAACCTCAACACATTTTTCTAGTGGACATAACTCTAAAAAAGTGAAACCCTAGTTTTCACTTGTACCAGAAAACTAGGAAACCAAAACCAATACTAGAAGTACCAGTACATATTTCTACAAGCCCAGTTTGAAGGGGTAAAATTTGGATTTTATAAGATCTGACTGCACCAAAATACTCGCCTCAACCAAGCGTACCTCCTAGTAAGTTCATATTTAAATTCTGAGCATTTTAAATTTTTGGTCATTTTCCCAGCTCTAGGTCCAGATGTCTACAAGCACTAAGCTTGTTGACAAGTTAGAAGGTGTGGAAAACTTATGTGCCTGGAAGTATAAGATTTCACTCCTTGAAGAGAATGACCTCTCAAATTTCATAAAGGAATATGTACTAGAACCCAAAGAATCTACAGCCAAAGAAAACTATAAGAAGGACATGGTTAGGGTCAAAAGGATCATTGCAGACTCCATTAAAGACCACTTCATCCCTCAAGTGGCCTCAAAGAAAAATAAAAAATAAATTTTTGATTCCCTAACCAGAATGTATGAAGGAAATATCATCAACTGAAAAATAAATCTAAGAACTCAAATCAAAAGTACAAGGATGCAAAAAGGAAAAACAATCCATGACTATTTCTCTAGAATCTCTCAATTCATGGAACAAATAGAAGCAATTGGAGACACCCCAGATGAGGATGAACTCATAATGATAACTCTTAATGGTCTCAAAATACCTTAGGATGCGTTCATCCAAACCATTTGTGACCGAAAGGAGAAACTACATTTTGACAGTCTTTGGGAAGAATATGTTCAAGAAGAAGCAAGAATAGCTAACCCAGAAGCAGTACTATCAAGAGATGAATATCAATCCCTAGATGCTCATACTAGAGGAAGGAAGATGTGTCACTTATATAAGGAGACTCGTCAACATAAGGAATCTCACTCCCCAAAGAGATTCAACGACTCTCATAAATAATCTCGCCCTACAAGAAGATTCCAAAAGTTTCAGAAAGGTCAAAGAAGAGAAATAGATTTCTCCTCTTATCAATGCTACCATTGTGATTTTATGGGACACATTGCTAAATATTCCATCTAATAAATAATAATACAATAAGAGAAACAAAAGGCACCATGCCCATACAGTTGGATATGAAGAGCCACCCACAAAGATGATTAAAGAACATATTGAAGACTATGTCTTAATCTCTGCCCTCCCAGGATCAATGTCACTTGGTGAGGATACTTGGCTCATAGATAGTGGTCCTTCCAAGCACATTACAGGTCAAAGAGATATTCTCTCTAGACTTACAGAAAATAACTTTCCCCATAAAGTTACACTTGGATATTATTACCAATACCCTATCAAAGGTGTGGGAGAGTCCAAATACAAATCTGATTCATGAACCCCAATGAAGATGAAGGATGTACTATATGTACCAGGTTTGAAAAAGAACTTACTTTCTATCCCATATTTAGATAGGAAAGGGTTCAGATTTTCTTTCATATATGGATAAGTTCTTATGTGTCCTAAAGGAAAAACCATAGAAGATGCAATTGCAATTGAAACAAAAGAAGGTGGCTTGTATAAGTTAAAAGGTCACTCAGTTGCAACCTTGACTCATTCCATTGAGAATCCATGTGAACTTTGGAATAGAAGACTAGATCACATCAATTACAAGGCATTACCATATGTAAGCAAGGAAGTCATAGTTCTACCAGAATTCAAGGTTGACCATGAAGGTGTGTGCAATAGATGTGCACAAGAAAAGAACATCAAGAACCCTTTCCCAAAGAGAGACAGTAAAGCAGAAGGAGTCTTATAGCTCATCCACTTGTATGTATGTGGCTCAATCCCATCAACCTCCATTAGTGGGTATGTATATTATGTATCATTTATTGATGACTATTATCATAAAACCTAGGTTTACTTTTTGAAATCAAAAGATGAAGTGTTTGGTAAATTCAAGGAATTCAGAGCCTTGATAGATAATCTCTTTGAAAGAAAGATCAAGATACTCAGAACGGATAATATAGGAGAATACACCTCAAACGAGTTTGTAATATTTTGTAGAGATGTAGGGATTAAGAGGGAGGTCACCACTCCCTACAATCCTCAAAAAAATGGTGTAGAAGAAAGAAAAAACAAAACTATAATGGAAGAAGTGAAGATGACGATCCACGATGAATATATTCCAATGCACTTATGGGAAGAAGAAACAAGAACAACCGTATATGTACAGAAAAAATTATCCCATAGTTCTCTTGGGTTAAAGAGCCCTGAAGATATGTTCTCCAAAAAGAAGCCAGAAGTAAGCCATCTCAAAATATTTGGTTGTCCAGTATTTGTACACATTCAAAAAGAGAAGAGAACCAAGTTGGACCCTTCAGGAAAGAAGGGAATATTTTTTGGATACTGTGAGGTCTCCAAGGCCATTAGAATTTATATACCATGTTACCATAACATTGATATCAACAGAGATGTAACCTTTTATGAATATGAAACACTCAATAAATCAAGGAGATGTCATCTTGAATAAGTATATGAAGAAGAACATGTAGCTCCTAGAGTTGCAGAATCAGTGAGGAAAGTCACAGTTTCCCCCGATGATGAGATTGATGAAGATCATGATATGATAGAATATCAAGAACTTCCCTAGATGACGATCTCTCAAAAGGGAAATCCATTCCGGGAAAGGGAACTTATTCAATATGGAGAGAAGTATGGTGACCCCCAAGGAACTATGAGACAAGTCAATAAACCCAAGCCATTCTCCAGTTATATGGATTTGATGTGAGATCTCTTAGAGAAGGATCTTACTTTCTTTGAAGAAGCCATTCATAAGAAAGAATAGGTAGATGCCATGAAATAAGAACACCAATCCATTATAAAGAATGATGTATGGTAAATAGTTCCCATACCGAAGAGCAAGGATGTGGTATCTTCCAAATGACTATACAAGATAAAACATGTTGCTGATGGAAGTATTGAGAAATATAAAGAAAGGTTTGTAGCTCGTGGATTTTCCCAAAAGGAAGGCATTTATTATGAAGAGACATTTTCTCTTGTATCCAAATACGCTTCTATCAAAACCATCATATCCCTTGCAGCTAATATGAAGTGGAAGTTACACTAGATGGATGTGAAAATAACTTTCTTAAATGGTTTCATTGAAGAAGAAGTGTACATAGAACAACATCAAGGGTTTGAGGTTGAAGATATAAATACACATCTTGAAGTTGAATAACGATTTGTACGGATTGAAGCAAGCTCCTAGAGATTCGTATGGAAGAATTTACAGTTTCCTGATGAGCTTGGGATTTACCAATAGTAAAGTTGATTCTAAACTTTACTTCGAGGTTATGAATGATGAACCTGTTACATTGTTGTTGTATGTATATGACTTATTCTTAACCGGAGAAGAAAAGATCGCCATTGATTGTAAGATGAATCTTGTTGTAGAATTTGAGATGCAAGACCTAGGCCTAATGCACTATTTCTTAGGTCTTGAGGTTTGGAAGAGAACGAAGAATATCCTCCTTAAACAAAGGAGGTATGGAGTTGAAATACTAAAGAGGTTTGATATTTTGGAGTGAAAATCCATGAATACACCCATGGAAACAAACTTGGAGCTCTTGGTTGATACTTCGTCAAAGTTGGTTGATTCTACGATGTACAGACAGATCATTGGATCATTGATGTATCTGAAAAACACCATGCCATATATATGTTTTGTTGTGAACACCTTGAGTCAATCTCTGGTAGAAACAAGAGGTTTTCACATTGTTGTTGCAAAACATGTGATGAGATACCTTAAGGGTATGTTGGATTTTGGTCTCAGTTATAATGGTGACCATGACTTTAGAATGAGTGGATATATCGATTCAAATTGGGATGGGAGTGTCTCTAAAAGAAAGAGCACCTCAAGATGTTTTTTCATTTTGGGTTCATCCATGATCTCATGGCATAGTAGGAAGCAATCAAGTATTTCTCTTATCACGATAGAAGTAGAATACATTTTTTCATGTTTTGCCAGTTGTGAATCCATATGGCTTTAGAAGTTGTTGACAGGTCTATTTGATCTAGAGATGGAAGAAACCATGATTCTATGTGATAACTAGAGTTGCATAAAAATGGAAGAGAACCATGTGTTCCATGACAAGTCAAAACACATAGAAATCCGGTATCATTACATTCGTGATATTGTGTAGAGAGGAGCCATAAAGCTCCATTATGTTGGCATGGATGAAGAATATGTGTTTACCAAGCCTTTGTCTCGTGTAAAGTTTGAGCACCTTTGAGACAAGATTGGTGTAGTCCAAAAGGACCTCCCTCGAAAGGGGGAGTAGTGTTATGATTCCAGCCTTGTGTTGAGGATTCCAGCTTCGTGGTGATGTTGTTGTGATGTGAGCCTTGTGATGAAGATTTCCAACTTCGTGTTGATGTTGTTGTGATGCCATAATTGTGATAAATATTTACAGGTCTGTGCTGATGTTTTTGTGATGTCAGCCTCATGCTGAAGATTTCCAGTTTCATGTTGATGTTTTTGAGATGCCAGCTTCATGCTGAAGATTTCCAACTTCATGGTGATGTTTATGAGATTCCATCTTTATGATGAATATTTGTAGCTTAGTGTTGACGTTGATGATGCTCCAACTTTCATGTTGTGAAGTTGTTGTTGTTGATGTTGTATCATCCTCATGTTGTTATTGTTGATGATGATGTATTATTGTTATACTAATCCATGTTGATGCAGATGATGATGATGATGTCATTCTAGCTCCTTGCTTTGGATGATGATATTGATGATGAGAAAAACTTATGATGATTTATAGATATACCAGTTAGTGTTCTAGATGTTGTTGATGTTGTTTCCCTCTCTCTCTCTCTCTTGCTAATGTTACAGAATATCCTTCTTGTTAAGGGGGAGTGTTGAAATATTGTAACTTCAAAGAGTATTCTATTTATTATTGAGTTATTATTCATAAGATCAATCCCCTTTTGTGGATTGATCATGTCAGGATTTTTACTTGACCAAATCCCCTTTTGTGGGTTGGTCAAACCCTAATTGTATTATGCAAATTAATAAGTCATCCCCCATGCCTAATTAAAGTGGTTTTAACCACTAATAAGAGAAGTCGACCCTGCTCAGTGAAGAGACACCTTTCCAACACTTGCAAGCTAGTATAAATAAAGGATTCTAGCACATCATTATCTCACTCACTCATTCACTCATTAAGTGTGTAAGTTTTGTATCTGCAGTTGGGAGAAGAAGGAAGAGAGAGGCACATTGCTCAGTGTTGGATATTCTCTAGTGTTTTTGTCTATTGTCTTGGAATTGAATTGGTTATATATGTTAAGGAAGTTTTGTTGTGTTTTCTCCTTCGTTAGGGTTTCCCAGGATAAATGTTGTGTATATTGTGATTTTGTTTCTCTCAGTGATCCTACTTATGCTATTGTTATCTAGTAAATTTAAAAGAAACCTAATAATAACTCAAAACTTAATGGCTTGGAGTGGTAAGAATAGCAACATATCCCATTTGAGGATTTTTGGGTGTGTAGCTTATGCACATGTACCTCAAGAGATGAGGAGGAAGATGGATGAAAAAATTGAGAAATGTGTATTTTTTGGATACAACGGGGAGTCTAAGGCATATTGACTCTATAATCCCATCACCAAGAAGTATGTTATCAACAAAGATGTTGAGTTCAAGGAAGAAGAAGCTTGGAATGATAGCATTGATAAAAAAATTCAAGGGGAGCTAAAATATCTCATGAAGATGATGATGGAGATGAGCAGGTCATACAAGGTGGACAGTTATGTACTTGCAACAATAACTCTTGTAAGAAAATCACCACGAGTCATCCCATCAAAACTAAGAACGCCCAAAACATATGAGCGTGGTGAACCATCAAGTCATGGTGGACAACAAATAGGATCAGAGGTGAGTGATGAATCAAATACTACTTTAGCTTCATTAAGAAATAGAATTATAGGTTAGAATACTAGAAGTTTAAGAGAATTGTATGAGCAAAATGTTGAAGTAGATCAAGTTTTAAATTTTTCACTAATTGCATATGATCCTGTAAATTTTGTTGATGTTGTTAAGAAATAAGTTTGGGTAGAAGCTATGAATGAAGAAATTGATGCCATAGAAAGGAATAATACTTGGGAACTTGTAGATTTTCCTGAAGATAAAAATTGTATTGGTGTTAAATGTATTTACAACACTAAGTTCAATGTTGAAGGTGAAGTTGAGAAGCAAAAGGAAAGGATTGTAGCTCAGGGGTTCAATCAACAACTCGATATTGATTATAATGAAAATTTTGTACCCATAACTAGACTTGATACAATAATAATGGTTTTAGACATTGCTTCTCATAATAAATGGTGTATGTATCAGATGGATGTAAAATCTACATTTTAAATGGTTTTCTGGAAGAAGATGTTTATGTGAAACAACCTCTAGGATATGATATTGATGGAAAATAAGGTAAGGTCTATCGGTTAAATAAATCATTGTATGGATTGAAACAAGCACCCAGATTATGGTACAATAGAATTGATGAATACTTGAATAGTGAAGTATTCAATAGGACTCCAAGTGAGCCAAATATGTATACAAAGGTAAATCATGAAGGTAAATTCTTAATCGTATGCTTGTATGTTGATGATTTGATTGTCATCGAAAATATTTCAGTAGATGAGTTTAATATAGCCATGAAGACTGAGTTTGAAATGAGTGATTTAGGAATGATGAAGTATTTTCTAGGCATTGAAGTAAATCAATCTGAAGATGGTATTTTTATTTTTCAAAATAAGTATGCAAAGGACATATTGAATAGATTCAGCATGGTGAACTCTAAACCAACTGTAACACCAATTGCAACTAGAGAAAAACTCAGTAAGAAGGACGAGGGGTCATGTGTTGATCCTACTATGTATAAAAGAATGGTTGGAAGTCTTATGTATTTGACAACAACAAGACCTGGTATTATGTTTGTTGTAAGTTTGATTTCTAGATTTATGGAAAATCCAAAGAGTACCCATTGGCAAGAAGGAAAAAGGATCCTAATATATGTTGTTAGAACAACAAATTATGGTGTTTTGTACACATCAGATTCATATTTTAAGTTGATTGGATACACTGATAGTGATTTTGCAGGTAGTGTAGATGACATGAAGAGCACATTAGGATATGTGTTCATATTTGGATAAGGATTTGTATCTTGGGATTCAAATAATAATCCCATTGTGACTTTATCATCTGTTGAGGCAGAGTATGTTGCAACAACAACAACTGCATGTCAGACTGTGTGGATGAGAAGGATTGTGACTGAGTTGTTGCATAAACAACAAGAACCAACTTACATTTTCCGTGACAATAAATTATCTATTGCTATGTTATGTAATCATCCTCTCCATAAGAAAACTAATCATATTGACACAAAATATCATTTTATTCGAGAGGTGATAAACATAGATGGAATTTTTGTAGAGTTTTGCAAATCTGAAGATCAATTTGCAAACATCTTTACAAATTTCTTAGTAAAGTAACTATTTGAGATTCATAGAAAGAATATCGGGGTTTCTGAACTGTAATATTGCAGAGTTTTGTTTTTTGGTGAAATTATTAAGGGGGATAATGTCAGAAAATTAATCATTCCACCACCTAAAAGATGGCTTATCTCAGTCGATCAAATTTTGAAGAGATACCACTGCCCATAAATTTATTATCACTGCCTTAACCACCTTATTCATTTAATGATCATCATCACCACACCGTTTCATTTTTTGTTGATCGAATTTCAAAGGGGAAATGAATAATGTATGTTCTGGAAAATCTAAATTCGACTTAGGTATAGAGAAGGGGAAAGGTAACCGACTAAGCATTTGTATATATATCCATGTAATTCTAATTTTAAAGGGAGATAGAGAGAAAATTGATAATGAAATTTTGAGAGTGTTAACAAGGAGTTTTATACTCTGTTTCTGTTTGAATCTAAGTTTGTAAACTCATGATAATGTTCAGACTTATTAGAGAGTTATTTATTTTGATATAGCATGCATACTCTATTTTTTGTTTGAAAACTTCAGTTAAATCCTTATGTTGTGGAGTGTTTTGGTGTAGAATTCTATTTATACACCTATTGAAAAGGTTGTTGTAGAACAAAGTATTGATCTTAGTATATGATGTAGGAGATATTCACTTAAGTTTTTTTTTTTCTTTTTAATAGTCTTTTATTATTTGTTGAAACACATTGTTGAAACATCTAGTTGTAGCTTACAGGTGCTGCTGAAACATGTTGTTGAAACACCTGTAGCTTACAAGTGTTGCTACACTATGTTGAAACTTGTATAATAGATGTTCATTGTTTTGTGAAGCACTCCCCAACATCCTTCACTATCTATATAGTAGAATGCATTTTATTTGTTGGATTAATTTTTATCCCATTTCATTTGTTTTTTACAAATGATTTTAAAATTTGACTTTCCTTTTCTTAAATATTTTTTTTTAACTATAGAAAATCTTCATTTACACTTGAAATTTCCAGGTTGAACCCCAATGAGGTACATTCACCAAGTAAGAATGTGTTGAGAATTCAACCTGAAATTATAATAAACCTTTACACATTTCCCCTAAATCACAAATCAACTTGTCAAATTTGACAGTCGTAAAAGACAATAAGAGGACATTTGACCGTTATAAAATAGGAGGACATTTACCCCTAAATCACAAACAACCTATCAAATTTGACAGTTGTAGGTGGGTTCAAAACATTCTGGCACCATAAGTTCAGCTCTTGGATCTTTACTTTTGTTATGTAATGTTGTAAAATGTAAAACTCATATTCACGTACTCTAAACATTGCTTCTTCGTCTTTTCTTTTCTAAAATCTATTCATAAAATTAGATAACCCCTAGAGATTTTTTTTATTTATTCAATAAAAAAAAATTCATAAACATAACTTTAAGCATTTTTTCGAGTTGTATCCACCCCCGTCTTTAATAATTCCCATTTTGTTTTTATCTTGCACATGTCTTAAATTGTTCAATTTTCTAGATATAAAGTGAATGATAGAGTCTACGGAATCTCATCCCTATCTTAGTTGTTACCATTCTTAACATTAAAATATTTTGTACTTGGAGAGAATTTTTTTAACATATGTTTTCAAACTTTTATATTGTTTTCTCATTGAAGTGCTTTGTGCTTCAAGTACATAGTATTTGTGCACATTGTCTATTTTGTGATATTTTTTCTTTAATTATGTCAAAGTTTTTCATTGGGCTTACAATAAAATCAATTTTGATGGAACAATAAATAATGTTTTGCAATTATGTTTATCTCATAGCTTCCCCTGCTTTTTTAATTCACTGTTAACAGTAGCATGTATCTTTATAGATAAATATTTGTAAATGCACTAAGGTGGTAAATAAATACCTTGTTCAAGTAATACATTAGTCATTTGCTTACATTTCACTTAAAAATTTGGTTTCATTATAGTATCTTGAATTTTGTGTATGTCTAAGGGCTTGAACAATCACATCCTATCATTACTTAGAGGATATTTTTTCAGAGGTAGATTTTGCCAGAGCATGTTCCAGTAAAGTATGGAGATTTGAGCATAGAGGATGATACAACATTCTCTACAGCAAATGACAGAGTTTCAGAGATATTCAACAAAGAAGGATTGAAAGAGATTCTTGACATCCCAACTACAAAGGTGTTGTTGTGTTTGTATGTTTCTTTAATAGATCAAATGTGAATCATTCAAAGAAATATTAATCTCTCACACAAAATGAGGATGGAAAGCATTCAAGAGTCAAAGTGTTCCATATTTTTTACTTAATTTTTTTCTTCAACCCCAACACTTGTTTTTTCATTGAGTTTGTGTACAAATCAAAGTGTTATACTTATTCCTTTTAGAAATCAACGTGATCTGAACTTCTTTTGGTTAGGTTTTATCATTTATGCATTGTTTCCTTCCCTTGATCTCAACAGTTACCCATGTTGAACTAAGATTTCAAGGTAAGATTTCCTTAGTTGACAGATTTATTCACTCAAGCTTTTTCATTTGATATATTGTTCCCTTGTTGAATTCACAGGTTGGATCCACAACTATTACTTCAATGACATGCTTTGAATTAAAATTTTCACGCTCTTCTATCTTGATTATTTTTCAAAGCGTTACATCAATTAAAGAAAAAGAAAGGATTAAATAATAATTCTTATTGGATGTTAATTTGATAGGAACTGAACTAGTGGCCTTTGTGATTGACCACATGGGGTGGTGAATATTCACTGAGCTATAACACTATATCTGAGACAACACTTTGTTGTTAAATGTTCAAAGTTGCAGATTGTGATTTCATTTTTCTCTATCAACTTGATATGTGTCTGTCAACTTAATAGCTATGGATTCATCAAACAGGGATGACAAGTCTGCATAGGGAAATGGAAAAAAAACTTGTGTGCAAGATAGCAATGGTGAGGCAAATCTTGCTATAACACTACTTCTCCGTTGTGTATTTCGACTATCTACAGACTAGAACATATATAAGACATCAATAACTATTGTTGACTCCCAACTACTTAATTGGACTAGAGAAAGATAAGAATCTTCTTTCTACTTATATGTTGTGTATTTCGATTGTCTACAGGCTCGAACATATATAAGACATCAATAACTATTGCTAACTCTCAACTACTTAATTAGACTCGAGAAAGATAAGAATTTGCTCCATTAATAACTCCCCTACCTACCCAACTAGTTTGAGTAAGCTACTTTGCATATGCAAACTGACTATGGACTGACTAACTGACAAAAATGGGGACTGACAAATCGACTGACTGGAAAATCAGTGGAGACTTGAGCTCACCAACTTGTAATTACTATTTCCAACAACTTTACCTAATCATAAACCTTTGTTCCAGAAACAGGCAGTTTGCAACCAATGCCAGGGACACTCAGAAAATCAATTGCCCTCATTGCAAAGAATGTTCGTTGAAACATATTAAATAATGTTCATTGAAACATATTAAGATGATGTTCGGGACCAAGAAAAATCCAATGAATAAATATTAAAATAGTGTTTGGGCCCAAGAAAAATCGAATGAATAAATATGGAAGCCAAAACAATATGGACAACTAGAACACTTTAAAACAAAAACAAAAGAAAATCGTTATGTGAAGAACAATGCCCGCATTGACCTGACTTTAATGAAAAAAAGGAAGACACAAGATAAAATATTGTCAAACATAAAGATCAAACATAAAGAAAGGGCCTAATAATTTGAGGAGCATCGACCATGATTTGTTGAGTCACGAGCTTGGGAAGAGGTGAATACAATTTAGTTTTTTCATTATTTCTTGGAGAAGTGGACTATGATTCGTGAATCACCATTGGAGAATGATTTTTTTTTGCATGTGGTTGGAGCGTGAGGTTCAAGAAAATGTGCAAATAGCTTCCCTTCCTGAGTTCAAGGAGCGCTGATCATTTTTTGTTTTTGGAAAGTTGAGCTCCGATCCAATATTATATATCATTTATTGCTGGTGTATTGTTGTTGCGTTTGCTATTCACACCAAATCGTGAAGGGTGTATTTAAGCGGGGTTGTATGTTGCCTTTGTGAAAAGCATGAGCTTGGGGAAGCGTAAGTTTTTTTCACAGTGTTGAAAAAGGGGCATCCTCCATTCACGATTTCCTTGTGCACAACTTTTTATTTTAAAAGGGATTAATGGATGGCCAGTGATTTAAAGGTGGATGTATGTGTGTATTAATAAAAAAAAATTTTTTTTAAAGAATTTTTCTTTTTATATATACATGAATTGGTGTTAAGGTTTATTTTCAAGGTTTTCTTATATTTCTTTTAAGAAAGCTGAGAGCCAAGGTAGAGTCGGATCAGTGGATCCAAAGGCACAACAACGAAAAGTTTCATATTCTTCGTGATTCACCGCCTTCAGAATTGAAGTGTGTTTGGTGATACAAAGATCTATTGTCCTATTGGAAGAGAAGACACTTGCAGAGATGGTGAATCCTCTAGCAGAGACCTACCTCAATGAAGCCAACAAATTAGATGGCTCAAATTTCATTAACTAGAAATTAAAAATGCAGACCTTGATGGAGGGCTATGGAGTATGGATGATTGCAAAGGGAGATGAAGTGAAACCCGATGCGGCTGCAGGTGCGACAACAACACAGATCCAAGATTGGGATAAGAGTGAAAATAAGGCCAAGGTATTGTTGTGTATGTCTGTTAAAGATAACATAATTCCACATATTAGAGAAGATAAAAATTCTACTGAAATGTGGACAACGCTTAAATCTTTATATGGAAATAGCAACACAAGTTATATTATATTTCTAAAAACTAAATTGCTAGGCATTAAGATGGATGGAAATGAATCTATTAGTTCATTTTTTGGGTCGCATTAAAGAGGTAAAAGACAATCTAGGAAATATAGGAGAAACAGTTTCCAACATTGATCTTGTCACGATTACCTTAAATGGTATGTTAGAAGACTATCAGATGTTCATAATAGGTCTTGCAGCAAGGGAGAAACCCCTACTTTTGAAGAATTCACAGGTATTTTCCTGCAAGAGAAAGAGAGGTGCTCGAATTTGAAGCCTCATAATTCAGATTTGGCATTGTGGTAAAATAAGATATCCACGAGAGGGAGATCAAGAGAAAGAGGCATAGGAGGTATTTCATTGCAAAGAGGCAGTTCATCGTAGAGATGACAATCTCCAAATCCAAATCAAGGTATGCAATCTAGCAGGAATGAGTCAAAGAGTTGTTTGTATTGTGGTCGACCTGGACATATTATTAAAGATTGTCATAAGAAGAAGAGGGATGAGGTGTAGAGACCTAAATTAATTAAGCCTAATAAAATTCATAAATTTAAACAGATAAGATTACTTCGACGCATAAACAATAAGTAATTTCTTTCATTCAACATATAAGCAGCAGAAATTTAAGTTTATGAACAACATGCTAATAATTTTAAATAATCATCACATGTTCATGAAAATGCGTACATAAAAATACCTCTGTCTGATGCTAAATTCCCGACCTCTGGTTTCCCTCTCTGTTGCTCTGCCCAGACTCTGTTCGATGCTCTAACCAAAACCTACCCAAAACTGACTAACCACCCAACCATCTAGGCGCAGCCTATCCGGCTCCCTAGCTTCAGGATTCCGTGAGGATTCATGTTCCTTGAGCCCAAAAATCCTAGAAACCTGGTGCCCCCTGCAACAGTTCACCCAATCTCTGAAACCAAACTCCCAAACCCAGAAAATATCCAAACCAAGAAATACAGTCCTCCCCTCAAAATAATGCTTCCTCCCCAAATTTTCATAATGCTCTCTTGTAATCCTCTGCCTAGTCATATCCCCCTCATTCACCACCTCTTCCTTCATTTAATGCCACCCACCTTATTCCTCCATTTACTACCTTATCCCTCCATTCAACACCCTATCCCCTGTCATACATAAAGTTTCATAATGATTAAATTAAAGTTATTAAGCCCTTTAATTCTTTACCCCAATCATTGAATGTTTTAAGTAATCAATTAATTAATTAATCGACATTTACTAAACAATAAATAAATAATTAATATTATTAATAGTTAATCATTACTTAACTAATACACATTAAGACAGTTAATTATTTAATTAAATATACTTAATAAATCCTATGTAACTATTTAATTAAGGTTGCTACATACACCCACCCTTCAGGAAACTTCGTCCCGAAGTTAAAGTATTCTATGATACAAGGGAAAAGAAACATGGTCCACACATTCATAACAAATAACCATCATTATTAGTAAGTAAGCCAAGAAACTCATTCATACTAGTGTACATGCGCAAGAAATGCATGTATAGCTAGTACATACAAGTCTCGTGCATGTACTAATAATCAATAACTATCACCCTTATAGTAATTTATGTATGCATCCAATCCAATCAACAAGACTATTCTTTTATAAAAGACAATAAACCAATCAAATGTTTGCGAAATCCTT
>ML779215.1:1422046-1438235 GCA_009831015.1 Picea engelmannii
TAAGTTTTTTTTTTTGTGATTTTTGTGATTATTGAGCTTAGTTAAAGTGTGTTGTATGAATGCTTTACATATTGATTATACTTGGTTTGAATTCCCGTCTTATATCAATGCATTAACTATAATAGTAGGTCAAAATCCCTAAATCTAGAACACAAAAGATTTACCTATTTTCCCCAAAACCTTAAACTATCATTGTTTCTTAATGAAGGAAATTGTATAAATATTTTATATATTGATTATAATTATTTAGTTTGAATTCCTTTCTTGTATCAATGCATTAAGTACATTAGTGGATTAATATGATTAAACCTAGAGCACAAAAGATCTACTAGAGTTTTATGATGTTATTTGTAATCAAATATGTGCTCAATTGTAGGTTTTCCCCTCGAACAACTAAGTGAACATTTCATCCATTAATAGAAGGTATAAAATTTGTGGTATAATGGCTCTTTATTTGGCTATTCCGGTTGTAATCTTTCATTTTTTCTCATATTTTTGTTCTCCATCTTTCAATTCAATAATAAAGAACACCATAAGTTGCATTAGACAACTCTACTAAGCACATGTTTTAGAGCATTTTTTTCTTTTGACTAGAGATTTGTTCCAATGTTAATAAATAACATAGTCATATGTCATTTAGTGGCTAAAACTATAATATGGGAAACACACATACATGAAATACAAGAGGTTTCACCTAGTTGGACACCCCTGTAACCCATTTTGGTACCCCTTCAAGTAGTATTGCATTAAACAACACTTGTACACACAATTTCACTTCCATGTACCCTTGGATATATTGAATTTCTTTTAGGATTCCTGAAACCATCTTTAGATAAATCGATTAACCATCTTTCCACTATAGTTGGATTAAGAACAACACTTAGGAAGATTACTTTCTATTAGCTAAGTAATTGGGTAGTACAACTAAGGGTATAATAGATCATCCTTAATTAGAGATTTGATAAATTGGGCCCAGTAGTATTGTTGGACCTTGCATGTATACCAAAGAGCTATAACACCTAGCACTCCATGGTCCTCATAACCCTTGAAACCCCACTCATTGTTGTGAGTCCAAGTTGTCTTGAAAAATTATGCATTCAGTCATTGGATATCCTTCTTCCTGCTACCATCTCATGAAATTATTACATAAAACATAGTATTGACACTTTAAGCATTATATCAACAAAATATTATTTAGGTGGGAGTATAACTCCACAGAAGTTAACAAAAGAAAATAAAAACATCTAGTTCCTCACCATACCCTTATTTGGGACCTATCTCAACACAATCTTTATTTCACATTTATCATTAAGGTACCACTCTTCCCTGGTCCTTTTTTGGTGGACCCACTCACCCCATTATGAGGCCACTATATCAATAGACTTAGGAAGTAACATTAATCACCTTCATACAACTCTATAGTAACCTTTTTCTTCTGGACCCCCATCCCTATGGATACTATAAACCACAATATCAACAACCGAGTTTGCATCTTGGAAACTTTGTGTGATGAGTTTCAAAACAAGAGTCTGTGCACAAAGTTGGTGGACGAAACAATGGCAAGGGGGTCAACATGAACGCACACTCGCAAGAATGCGTGGGTTTTCTCAGTAACACACATGTGTTCCTAATCCTCTAGGTCTGGGAAGGCCTGAACATCCAGTCAACTTGCCACATAGGTTCATCAATAGGAACATGCACATGTTCTTAAGAACGTGTGCATGTTCATAAGAATGCATGCATGTTCCTAGGAATGTGTGTGCGTTCCTATTGTAATTGATTTTTAAGGGATCGCAGACGCACTTTGTGCTCATTTTCACATCATGCCTCATGATTTTCCCAATTGGAGAAAACAAAGAGGAAAAATAAAGGAGGAGAAAAGTATGAAATCTTGCCACTGTGTCTATTGCAAGAAAGGTATGGTTGATTTTTTGTCATTTCCTCTCTTAGCTTTACAAAAAATACAAAACAATTAGTCATGGGTTATGGATGTAAATCCCAATGGCATTAAAACCTTATTAGCTAGGTTCACTACACATAGTTAATACATGAATGTAAATCTATGAACAATTCACTAATCTTGTATATTTTTTTTCAAATTCATTATAACGATAACAATTAGTTTTTCTTTGTTTTACAAAAATTAAGTCAATGATTTTGTTGGGATAAAATAAGATTGTTTCTTGTAATACCTTTTTCATAAGTCCACTTATTAAATTTCCTTTTTAAATTGTAGCATATATTATAAAATGGAACCCATAGACACTATAAACTGCCAACTAGTAGACCAAGGCGAGGAAAACCCCAATGATCTAGGTGGATATCGGTGGCCAACCACCTATTCCAACTGGCTCAAAACATTCTTCTCAAAATTTACTATTTTAATCAGTTTTTCGGTTCGTGAACTTCCAGGGCCATTTTGAGGGCCTAAATGAAGTTTTTTTGGGATCAAGAACCTCAATCATTGCCAAAGGCTCTGATTGAGCCCCCAAAATGAATCTCCTCGATGATACATTTCTAGTGAGCTATCATGCACCCCAAACGGAGATCATATACCAAAATTACACCCCTGGGAAGTTTATACACCAAACTATCCAAAACGAGGTCCAAAAAACTATTGGCTTTTCATCTTTTGGGGTTAGGGTTTTGGATTTTCTTTATTTTAAAAGGTACTTTAGAGCTTCATTGTAATAATTATATGCTTGTGAATGTGAGTAGTCGTCACATCTCTTCTTAGAGATAAGTTTCCATCATTCTAGTGAGTCCTTCACTCTATATTTCTATAGTTTTGTACATTTCACTCATTGATATAAATTGTGTATTATTGTATGTCTATGTTTATGGTTGCATGTATGATATATTTATGTTATATTATTGGATATATAAGATATCGTTGCACATTTCTTTATTATATCTCCGCTCTCATTTTGTGCTGAAAATAATCCAGATCAGTGGTATTAGAGAAGGCTGCTCTTGATCAGTTTTTTCAATGCATGTCCTCGACGGGGTCCTAGTATAGAAAGTTTGGTCTCGAGCTTGTCTCTCTTGAGGAAAATCTCTCTCGCACACCCAAGAAACCCTCCATGGCAGAAAAAAAGAAAAACAACAGAGCATTAAGTCAAGCACACCTTCTGGTAAGTTCATATCTAAATTCTAAGCACTTTCATTTTTTGGTCATTTTCTGAACTCCAGGTCAAGATGTATACAAGCACCAAGCTTCTTGACAAGATAGAAGGTATAGATAACTTCCGTGCCTAGAATTATAAGATTTCACTCATTCTTGAAGAGAATGACCTAGCAAGATTCATCAAAGAAAATGTACTAGAACCAGCAGATGCTACAGGTAAAGAAAAGTACCAGAAGGACATGGTTAGGGCCAAAAGAATCATTGAAGACTCTATAAAAGATCACTTGATCCCTCAATTGGCATCTAAAGATACCCCAAAAGAAATGTTTGATTCCCTAACCATATTATATGAAGGAAGGAACATTAACCAAAAGATGAACTTGAGAACTCAACTCAAGAATACAAAGATGTAGAAAGGACAAACAATTCATGAATATTTCTCTAGAATCTCTCAATTCAAGGAACGAAAAGAAGAAATTGGAGATACCCTAGATGAATATGAACTCTTAATTACATCTCTTAATGGTCTTACAAGACCTTGGGATGCATTCATCCAAACCATTTGTGGAAGAAAGGAAAAACTACAGTTTGACAGTCTTTGAGAAGAATGTGTTCAAGAAGAAGCAAGAGTAGCTAACCTAGAAGAAGTACTATGAAGGGATGATGATCAAGCTCTAGATACTGATACTAAAAGAGGAAATATAAGGCCTCACTTCAAGAAGGAGACCTACCCACATAAGGAGTCTCACTCCCGAAATAAATTCATCCATAAAGATTCTCACCCTCCAAGGAGATTCCAGAAGTTTCAGAAAGGTCAAAGAAGAGAACAAGATTTATCATCCTACCAATGTTACCATTGTCACAAGAGGGGGCATATTTCTAATAATTATCCAACTAGAAGAGAATAATACAACAAGAGGAACAAAAGGCACCATTCCCATACAGTTGAATATGGAAAGCCACCCACAAAGATGATTAAAGAAAAGATTGAAGACTATGTTTTAATCTCTTCCCTCTCAGGATCAATGTCACCTAGTGAGGATACGTGGCTCATAGATAGTGGTGATTCCAAGCACATGATAGGTCAGAGAGACATTCTCTCTATCCTTACAAAAAAGAACTTTCCCCAGAAAGTTACACTTGGAGATGATTATCAATATCCTATCAAAGGAGTAGGAGAGTCCAACTACAAAATTGATTCGGGGACCCCAATGAAGGTGAAGGATGTACTATACGTACCAGGTTTGATGAAGAACTTTCTTTCTATACTAGATTTAGATAAGAAAGGCTTCAGGGTTGCATTTGTAGATGATGAAGTCATCACGTGGCCTAAAGGAAAAACCATAGAAGATGCAATTGTTATTGGAACATAAGAAGGTGGTAGGTATAAACTAAAAGGTCACTCAGAAGCAGCCTTGAGACACTCCACCGAGAGTCCATGTGAACTTTGGCATAGAAGACTAGCTCACATCAACTACAAAACATTACCATATGTGAGCAAGGTAGTTACAGGTCTACAAGAATTCAAGGTTGACCATGAAGGTGTGTGCAATGGATGTGCACAAGGAAAGAACATCAAGAACCCTTTTCCAAAGAGAAACAGTAAAGAAGAATGAATCTTAGAGATTATCCACTCAGATGTATGTGGCCCAATGCCATCAACCTCCATTAGTGGGTATGTATACTATGTATCATTTATTGATGACTACTCTCGCAAGACTTGGTTTTTCTTCTTGAAATCAAAAGATCAAGAGTTTTGAAAATTCAAGGAATTCAAATCCTTGATAGAGAATCTCTATGAAAGAAAAATAAAGATGATCAGGTCAGATAATGGAGGAGAATACACCTCAAAAGAGTTTGTAAACTTTTTTAAATATGTTGGGATTAAGAGGGATCTCACCACTCCCTACAATCCTCAACAAAATGGTGTAACAGAAAGAAAAAACAGAACTATAATGGAAGCAATGAATACTATGATCCATAATCAAGATCTTCCAATGCAGTTATGGGAAGAAGCAACAAGAACAACAATGTATGTACAAAATATATTATCCCATAGTGCACTTGGGTTCAAAACCCCCAAATAAATTTTCTCTGAAAAGAAGCTATAAGTACGCCATCTCAAGATATTTGGCTGCCCAGTGTTTGTACACATTCCAAAAGAAAAGAGAACCAAGCTAGACCCTTTAGGAAAGAAGGGAATATTTGTTGGATACTGTGAGGTATCAAAGGCCTTCATAATTTACATACCATGTTACCATCACATTGAGATAAACAGAGATGTAACCTTTGAGGAAGATTCAACACTCAAGAAATCAAGAATATGCGAGCTTGAAGAAGTATATGAAGAATAGCCTGTAGCTCCCAGAGTTGCAGAACCAATAAGGTAAGTAACATTTTTTCCTAATGATGAGATTCATGAAGATCATGATATGATAAAATCTCAAGAACCTCCCCAAATGACGATCTCTCACAAGAGAAATCCATCTTGGGTGAGGGAAATTATTCAAGATGGGTAGAAGTATGGTGCCCCAGAAGGTACCATGAGACAATTCAAGAAACCCAAGCCATTCTTGAGTTATATGGCTTTGATGTTTGATCTCTTAGAGAAGGAGCCTACTTGCTTTGAAGAAGACATTCAGAAGAAAGAATGGGTAGATGCCATGATAGAAGAATACCAATCCATGATAAAGAATGATGTATGAGGAATAGTTCCCGGATCGAAGAGAAAAGATGTGCTATCTTCCAAATGGTTATACAAGATAAAACATGTTGTTGATGGAAGTATTGAGAAATATAAAGCAAGATTTTTGGCTCGTGGATTTTCTCAAAAGGAAGGCATTGACTATGAAGAGACATTTTCTCCTATAGACAGATACACTTCTATCAGAATCATCATATCCCTTGTAACTAAGATGAAGTGGAAGTTACACCAGATTGATGTGAAAACAATCTTCTTGAATGGTGTCATTGAAGAAGAAGTGTATATAGAACAAACTCAAGGGTTTGAAGTTGAAGACAAAAAGACTCAAGTATGAAGATTGAAGAAGGCTCTATATGGATTAAATCAAGCTCTTAGAGCTTGGTATGGAAGAATTGACAGTTTCCTAATGAGCTTGGGATTTACCAAGAGTAAAGTTGATTCTAACCTTTACTTCACGGTTATGAATGATGCGCCTATTATATTTTTGTTGTATTTGGATGAATTATTCTTAACTAGAGAATAAAATCTCATCATTGATTGTAAGAAGAAGCTCGTTGCAGAATTTGAGATGAAAGACCTAGGCATAATGCACTATTTCTTAGGTCTTGAGGTTTGGCAGAGCCCGGAGAAGATCTTCCTTAACCAAGGGAAGCATGCAGTTTAAATAATGAAGAGGTTTGATATGTTGGAGTGTAAATCCATGAATACACCCATGGAAACTAAGTTCAAGCTCCTGGTTCATATTTCATCATAATTGGTTGATGCTACACTGTAAAAATAGATCATTGGATTGTTGATGTATCTACCGAGCACCAGGACAGATATATGTTTTACTTTGAACACCTTGATTCAGTATCTAGTAGAACCTAGACGTGTTCACCTTGTTTCTCCAAAACATGTGATGAGATACCTTAAGGGTACGTTGGACTTCGATCTCTATTATAATGGAGATCATGACTTTAGAATGATTGGTTTTATCGATTCAGATTGGGCAAGAAGTGTTTCTGATAGAAAGAGAACTTCAGGATATTGTTTCATTCTGGGGTAATCCATGACTTCATGGAAGAGTAGTAAGCAATCTAGTATTTCTCTCAGCAAAAAATAAGAGGAATACATTGGTCCATGTTCCACCAGTTGTGAAGACATATGGCTATGGAAGTTGTTGATAGTCCTTTTTGATCTGGAGATGGAAGCAACCGTGATTCTATGTTATAACTAGAGCCGCATAAAGATGACAAAGAACCATGTGTTCCATGACAAATCGAGGAACACATAAATCCAGTATCACTACATTCATGATATGATGCAGAGGGGTTCCATAAAGCTCTAATATATTGGCATGGATGAGTAGGTTGCATATGTGTTGACCAATCCTCTATCTCATGTAAAGTTTGAGCACTTTCAATACAAGCTTGGTATATTTCGAAAGGTCCTCTCTCGAAAGGGATAGTGATGTTGATGATACTATGGTATCCTGACCAATAGTGGGTAGCTCAATTAGGATTTTATATCCCAGGGGACCAATCATCCCTGGACATATCCCGAAGGTCTAGTAAGGACGGTCTGTTAAAGTACCTGTGCATGTATATGCTAGCTATGGTCAGTAGTGGTAGCTCCATTAGGATTTTTATAATCCTAGGGAATCTTATGATTCCTGGGCAGATCCTGAAGTTCCAGTAAGGACATTCTATCAGAGTACCACATGGTAAATATGTTAGGATTTTATGTCCTAGGGAATTTTTCGATTCTTGGACAACTCCTTAGGGACTATTAGAGCACCACAAAATGTTGTAACACCCACATCATTCTGTTACCCCATGATGATGATGATGTGGTTGTTCCAAACTTCATGTTGTTATGATGTTTTTGCTCCAACCTTCATGTTGTGATGATGTTGCTTCTCCAGCCTCTGTGCTGTGATGATGATGTTGTTGTTGATGTTATTATTGATGATGATGATGTATTAGTGTTATACTAATTGATGTTGATGAAGATAATGATGATTCCATTCCAACTCCATGTTGTGGATGATGATATTCATGATGAGAAATACATCTGATGATTTATAGATATGCCAATCAGTGTTCCATATGTTGTTGATGTTGCTTCCCTCTCTCTCTCCTGATGATGTTGTAGAATACCCTTCTTGTTAAGGGGGGTGTTGAAATATTGTAACTGCAAAGATTATTCTATTTATTATTGAGTTATTATTCATCAGATATATCCCCTTTGTGGATTGATCATGTCAATATTTGTACTTGACCAAATGCAGTTTTTGGATTGGTAAAAACCTAATTATATTATGCTAATTAAGAAGTTGGCCCCCATGCCTATTTAAAGTGGTTTTAACCACTAAGAAGAGAAGTTGGCCCTTCCCATTGAAGAGACACCTTTCTAGCACCTGCCAACTAGTATAAATAAAGGAGGCTAGTGCCTCATTTGTACACTCACTCATTCACTCATCATGTGCGCAAATTTGGAGAGTTGCAGTTGGGAGAAGAAGGAAGAGAGAGGTGCATTGCTCAGTGTTGAATATTCTCTAGTTTTTTGGTTTATTGTCTTGGCATTGTATTGGTTATCTATATTAAGGATTTTTTTTCTAGGTTTTCTCCCCCATGAGGGTTTCCCGGGATAAATGATGTGTATCTTGTGATTGTGTTTCTCTCAGTGATCCTACCTATGTTATGGTTATCTAGTAAATTGAAAAGAAACTTAATAACTGCTCTAATTATTAACAGAAATGATGGAGAATTTTTCCCATCTCCTTCAATGCTTACCAAAAACAACTAGCACATATTCATCAAGTGACCATTTTAGAGGTACCTTTACTTTTAGGGTACAAGTTAATTTTCATATTCTCGTATTTGAAGGACAAATAGATACAGGTGCCCTAGAAAAATGGTTAAATCTTCTAGACGGTTATTTCTTTGTTCACAATTTTTGTCGACAGGGAAAATATCAGCTTCACATTCGTTAAGGCTCTCCCCCATGTCAAATATTGGTGGGAAAATTACTGGGAGAAAATTTCCATAGAGGATTCTAGAACACATGGGTTTGATCCCACTTGGGATTTTTTTATGGATGCGGTCAAGGAACAATATTACCCTATTGGTTACTATCATGACCAATACATGAGATGGACCACACTACATCAAGAGAGGGGACAAGTAGTGCCAGAGTTCACTAATACCTTCCATACCTTGTGCACAAAGATGGGTATCAAAGATTCTAAGTGAAATTTGGTTTTGAAATACCGTGGGGCTCTACACAAATACATCCAAAATGAAATGGAGTTTTTGGACATCTCATTGTTGGGAGCTTCCTATCGATATGTTGTCAAAATTGATCATAAATTTAGACCCAAAAACAAATAGGAGTTTGGGTATACAAATCCGCAACAACGAAAGTATGATAGATACGACCCTAACAAACAGCCTCTCGAAAACAAGTCCAAGCCAGAATAAAAGAAGGGTCATGAGAAGGAAAAGAGGGACAGTGGTGTGATTTCCACAAAATATTTTGGCACAAAACTGATGAATATCTCTCAAAAACATCATTGGTGGATGAGATCAAAGACAAGGAGTCGAACCCTGATTCAGAATCTAATTAAGAAAATAATGGGAAAAGACACATCATCGATGCAGACCCCACTGTTACTATCACGAACACAACAATTCAACAAGAAGAACCAATAGATCCTGAAGAGGGGGGGTTCCTTTTTCATTCACATATGTGGGTGAAGGGGACCCTGCTACATTTTATTGTTGATAGTAGAAGCTAGAAGAACCTCATATCAACAAAGGTTTTCAAACAACTAGGATTATCAACAACAACACACCCACAACCATACAACATTGGGTGCTTCGCCAGGAATGAGACCTCTATGTCAGCCAATAGTGTTGATTTTCATACAACATCCAATCCTTCAAGGATAAGGTATTATGTGATGTTTCGTCACTAGATTCCTGTGATGTTTTTTTGGGCCAACCATATATGTGGAAGCGACATGCTATTTATGAGTCTCAAATTCATAGTGTCATTGTTACTCTAGGGGGTCATATCTACAGGATTATAGAGGTAGTTCCAACAAATGTCCCACCTAAACAGTGTTGCAAGGTAGTATCTCATACTACAAAATTCATCCTCTTCACAGCCTGGTCAAAATGTGAACAAAAGAACACCGCAACCACTGCAACCTCAGTCCAATCACCTTTTGTCCAATAGAAGAAGGTCGACAAGATTGAAGCAATGCTAAAGGATTCCTTTTGCAAAAAGTAATATCATGTAGCTAGGATAATTAAAAATTCCCAACCCTTCCAGCCATATGTTTGTGACAACCTTCAACAAGCTAAGTTGTGCAACTTCTCCAACAAGGCAAGTAGCTCATCAAGATGCAGATTCAACGAATGATTTTCCCTCTCCCCCGGGCACTCAACGTAATGGATACCATTGAATCATAAGGAGGGATGATTTATCAAGGTGGATATCAGTGGCCACACACCTATTTTGATTGTCTCAGAACAATCTTCTGAAAATTTACTATTTTTAGCAGTTTTTTTGGTTCCTAAACTTCCGGGGTCATATGAGGGCCTAAATGATTTTTTTTTGGGACAAAGCACCTCATTGATAGAAAAAGGTTTTGATTTATCCCCAGAAATGAATCTCCTCGATCATACCTTTCCAATGATCTATCATGCACCCCAAACATAGATCGTATGCCAAAGTTATACCCTCGAGAAGTTGATACACCAAACGACCCAAAACAAGGTCCACAAAATTGTTGGATTTTCATCTTCCGGGGTTAGGGTTTTGGATTTTATTTATGTTAAAAATGAATTTAGAGCCTCCTTGTAATAACATATTCTTGTGAATGTGAGTAGCCATCACATCTATTCGCAAAGATAAGTTGACACCATTCTAGCGAGTCCTTCACTCTATATTTCTAAAACTTTGTATATTTCGTTCATTAATAAAAATTGTGTATTATTGTATCTCTCTTTTTATTGTTGCATCTATGATATATTTGTGTTATATTATTGGATATATGAGATATCTCTATACATTTATTTATTATATATCCACTCTCATTTCATGCCAAAAATAATCTGGATCACCCAACCCAACAAAACCACCAACATAAAACCCCTAATTGATGAGGGGTTGGACACATTAAGAAAACTTGTAAATAAATTAATTAATTAATACACAAATCTCTTTTTTAACCATTTATTTAATCAATTAATTTATAGACACAATATACATCATATATTGTAATTTACATGATAAGGTTGATTCGTTTGCATCAAGGAGTAAGTGAGTACAAGTAGAATATGTCTTAATTTGAGGTAAGCAATGTTAATATTATGGTAGCTGTGGGAGGTATTTACCCCCACGTGTGAACCTGATGAGAATAGAAGACTCTGGGAAGCAAGATAAACCCTAATGAGTTGGCTAATAATCCTAGAAGCCTTGTCGGCTCATGAAGATAATTTATATTAGGCTATTAGCCTCCAAGAGAAGAAGTCGGCCAGAAATAATAATAATATACTGAACAAACACATACCCAGAAGGAGAAGTCGGCCCCAACAAAATTGGTAGGATTACTATAAATACAGGGCACCAATTTTCATTTGCAGCATCTTAGAATTGCAGTTTCCCAGTTGGTGCACACTTGCAGTTGCAGTCTGGTGTGCAGGTTTGGAGGAGCGTTGCAGGGGTAGCTGCAACAGCAGCTAGTTCTCAGTTTTGGCTTGAATATATCTTAGCTAGGGTTTGGGACTATCTGATCAGTCTTTTGTGTTGTGCTATCCTTGGGGAGAGATGTGCTACCCTTTGTTTGGCTATCTAGCCTAGGGTTTGCTTCCGAAAGAATTCTCAGTCAAGGTTAAGGTGCTCGGAGGGAGGCTTCGGCCTGTGGTTGGGTGACGAGGGTATCATCAATGGTAAACTGAGCACACCATATTCTATATTCTAACAGGTTATGAGCCCACACCCCTTCAGTCAGCCTAAAACGCTGGAAGGAAACATAACCGCTAGATATTGAGCTCGTTGAGGAACTACCACTAGGGTTACTAGCAGGAGCAACTTCCAAAAGCACTGCAGCTAGGGTTACCAGTAGAAGCAGTTGCAAAAACCCTAAACCTCTTGTTGAGGCACCTTAGGTGACGAGGTTGACCTAATATCTGAATAGATCAGTGCGCCCTATCCCAGTGCATCTCCTGGTACTCTTAGAAGGCCAAGACGTGAAGTTTGGATTTTCGGTCAAATCTAGGGTTTGACCAAGTCAAGCAAGTCATGACAAACTCTATGAAGTCTGAGAACAAGCTAGATGGAGCCTCTAACTTCAGAGAATGGAAGACAAGGATTGACCTCATCCTCGCTAAGAATAAAGTGCTGGATATTGTGAAAGGAAAGATCGTGAAGCCAGAGTTTAAAGAAGGAGAAGAGAAGGAACTGCAGAATGTTGCAGCTATGGAGAAGTTCAAAGACTTTGACATCAATGCCATGAGTATCATAGTGGATTCTATAAAATACCACTTGATACCCTACATCTCCCATCTTGACTCATCGAAGAAGATGTATGATTCCCTAAAAAATCTCTTCCCAGTCAGAAACATTGGACAAGTTATGAGTCTGAAGAATGAGCTCCGTGACATGAAGATGAATGATGACGGCAACATAACATCATACTTTTTAAGGATCTCCCAGCTAAGAGATCAACTACAAGCTATTGAAGAGATCACTTCAGAAAAGGAATTGGTGAACATAGTACTCAATGGTCTTCCCAAGACATGGGATGCCTTTGCCGCAAGCATGAACACAAGGAAGGAGTACCTGACATTTGAAGAACTTCGGACTTGTTGTGCTCAAGAAGAATCAAGGATCAATGCAAAAGAGAAACCCCAAAAGAAGTACGATGATCAAGCCTTCATAGAAAGATTCAAGAACTTCAGGAACAAAAGGAAGTTCGGTTCAAGGAGGAAGACAAGTCAAGAGAAAGACATTTCAGAAATACAATGCTTCAATTGTCAGAAGTATGGTCACTACAGGAATCAGTGTCCCGAGCTAAAGAAAAGGAAGAAGAAACACGAAGCATTGATTGCCGAAGAAAAGGAACCTACTAAGAAGACTAAGTAGGATGGAAGAGACTTCTTCTACTAAAAGGTAACAACACTCTTCTTATTTTCTTGGACATATCTTGGTTGCATCGTCTTTGTACATATCTTGTATATCTATCTCTTGGAAGATAATGTGTTTGAAGAAGAACTATACCTATGGAAGAACAACAAGATAAGAATGAATATCATTAGATAATACACATGAAGGGATGAAATATATCATGTGAAAGCTATTACAAGATAAGCTGAAATTAGAATCGATCTTGAAGAGACTTAGAAGTCAGAAATCAAGAGGAATTGGAGAAAGAATTATGATGACAACTAAGACAGAAGCAAAGAAAGCCAATTATATATTGCAGAGGACAATAAGGATGCGGATGGAAGTATGGACTCTATCAGATGGAGGGAGCCGATTATATGCACTCTTACATGAAGCAAGGATTAGGAGGGATTTAATCCTATGATCCATTAAAGATGATGAAATGTATATATCCATGGTAGCAGTCATGAAAGACAACACGTGTTCAGTTCAGCCGCAGAAGAAGACTTCCTCAGAAGCCTTAAAGCATTCCTGGCTGTCCATCCAGATCCATGATCCTATGATGAAAGGTAGAAGTGGAATCTCTAGGGAATGGAATCTATAAGAAACTCCATGGACCCAAAAGTAAAAGAAAAATATGAAGAAGAACATGAAGATTCCAAGAAAGAAGGACCAGAACAACCGATCATTACATCAATAATCACAAGCCTGATATGGAAGCAATCAAGCAGAATAACTAGAAGTTATGATGAAGAACAGTGTATGGAAGACTTATGAATGAAAGCATTGCGAGATATAGAAACAGAGGTTCTCCCAAATGGAGGGAGAAGACTATGATGATTACTTATTCCAGTACACTAGACATATCACTACATGAGTCATTTTATCATCCGTAACATCCATGAGTTGGAATTCTACATCAGATAAATGCAAAGAATGTTCTCTAGAGAAATTGAATAAAGAGCGTATGAAGAGCAATCTCAAGACTTTGAGACATACCAGAAAGAGACTCATGTATGCAGATAAGAAGAAGACAACTTGGCGGAGAACCTCCAGTGCACAGAAGAAGCATGGTGAAGATTTCCTATAATATCAAGATGACTACTCGGAAGATCAGATCTCATGATGAAAAAAGAAGTACCACATGAATATGTTCCAGTTCTCCAACCATGATATACTCTACTATTCAGATTTACATGAAGCCTTCATAGTGTTCCAGACTACAGTACAAGCATTACATTATCCATGATGAAGTCCAGAAAGAAGAAAGTGATTCTCCAATACATATCTCCGCAGATGAGCAGATAAGCATACTTTTTGGTAAAACCTCTATTCAAGATGAAAGAACTTGCATACTCAAGCTAGAGCTCATGGAAATAACTCTCTTAGTTGGAAGGGAAGACTCTCCAAGCTAGAAGAAGGTACACAAACATTTATTTTTGTAATTAAAATAACTCTCTAGTTAGGAGGGAGCATTGAAAATATTATTTATCTTTGTAATTGAAAAATAGTCCATATTGGACAGATGCTTTCCTGTTCGGAAAGTGGATTGAGATTTCTGACGGACAGTGACTTCCCATTGTAGTTAAGATGGGAGACAGACTGATTGTTGATGTATCATAGACAATGACTTCCCATTATGGGGAGTGGTCTAGGACAATCATCCTTCTTGGCAACCACTTTGAGCAGTGGTCAAGTAGATGGTCCACCTCGTCGGGCAGTCATTCTTTCAAAGTTCACATTTGTGAGCAGTTTCGAAGAATCGTTCGTTTTGGAGGTTGATCTAGGATAGACATTCCTTGAGGGCAGACTCATTCTCTCTAGGTTACACTTTTTTTAGTGTCGGAGGAATGGCCCAGGAGGGGGAATGGTCCGAACAATTATTCCTCAAGGGCAGACTAATTCTCTCCAGGTTACACTTTGTTTAGTGTCGGAAGAATGGCCCAGGGTGGGGAATAGTCCAGGATCAACAATCAGGGATAGTTATTCCTCGAGGGAAGACTCATTCTCTCCAGGTTACACTTTGTTTAGTGTTGGAAGAATGGCCCAGGGTGGGGAATAGTCCAGGACATCCATTCCTTAGGGCAGACTCATTCCCTCCAGGTTACACTTTGTTTAGTGTCGGAGGAATGGCCCAGAGTAAGGAATTGTAATGTCCCCCACCTCTTAGAGGGGTGATGAGGAGACTCAGTGGCCCGGGCTCCCCCACTAGGTCATAGTATCACACTGAAGGGGGGAAAATCAAGAAGTTCAAAGTTATATTTTTAAGTTGACTTAAGAAAGGAAAAGGATAAAGGAGTAAAAGATAAATCAATAGAAGAATAGAAGATTAACCCTGGGAGTTAACCTAACTCCACAGAGAATTAGAAGGAAAAGTATAAGTAAGATGTTGGGGTGCACCTATTACTCATTCTGGTTTTGGATTAACATTTGCTATTGCTCTTGAGCATTCAGTTTGGGGGTTTTGTTGTACAAACCCTTGGGAGAAACTCAATGGTGAAATATCCACTCACCTTGTTCCACAACTTGGTCTCGAGGATGAAAGACTCCTCCACACCATTCTAGTCTCAGGGCCAGTTTATCGAGGGAGGTTCGATCCAGCTTATCCTGAGGGCCTAGGGCCATTCCGACAGTTGGGTTTTGATTGTAGGGGCATGACCATCAGTTTGAGGGATTTTCTAGAGGGCTATCATCATTCTATATTTGTCTGCAGATTGGGACGTCGTGGAGCCATAAGGGACGTCCTGTGATTCAGTAAAACTCAAATCTAGGGAGATCTGCTTGATATCTGAGCTCGAAACTTCTCCCACGGGATTCTCATAGCCCAATCTATATTTTTGGAGAGTTTCAAAGCATTTCGAGGCCTCCTTCATCAGGGCCAAACCAGCTAGGGTTTCAGTCATCCAGTGGGGCACCCAATTCAGTGGGAAATTTAGATCTACGGAGATTGAGAGGGATCTTGGAGATTTAGGCACCTGGGTTATTCTTACCATTGCCCGATATATATTCTAGGAGAGTTTCATAGCATTTGGAGGTTTCCTTCATCAGGGCCGAACCAGCTAGGGTTTCAGTCATCCAGTGGGGCACCCCATTCAGTGGGAAATTCAGATCTACGGAGATTGAGAGGGATCTTAGAGATTCAGGCACCTGGGTTATTCTTACCATCACCCGATCTATCAATTGGCATATTTCTTAGGGTG